>CAAKHB010007079.1:105465-128812 GCA_901007665.1 Aeoliscus strigatus
GGGGGGGGGGGGGGGGGGGGGGGTTGTGGCATCTGTTGTCACTGAGTCACACATTCAGTGCCATCCAACGTGTTCTCTGATAATTCTACGTGCTAATTGCATACATGTATACAAATTACAGCGCTGCAGCTTTTCTTCCGCCTTCTCCTCCCTCCCAGTCTCTTGTTCCCTGCCGCCGTTTGCACTTCGGCAGATCAGAGCGGAGCTCATTACATTTGAATATCACAGCTCCAACATCTTACATTCGCCTTCACATCCTCTGTCGCCGGTTTGACTTTCTGCACACGGGCCTTATCCAGACGGCATCAAGACTACCTGCTATTCAAATTCCGTGAGCACGGCGCACGTTTCCACCAAGATGCTGCTCCGTCTCGCCAACTCTTCCTGAGAAAAAAGGTCTATATATGTATCATCTCCCGCTGTGCAGTGCTGGACCTAATTCCTAAGGAGAGTCATTTCTCTCTCACTCAAAATTCCAGACCCAAGCGCCAATCTCTGGATTTTATGGCTTTCATGGGGATGAGGCGCAGCATGTTGAATAAGCTTCTGAGAGGAATTTTGTTGGTGAGGAAGGAGGATGACTATTGAGGGCGGCTTTTTAGATCTTTTTTGCAGATTCTCTCCCTCTCTCACGCTGCCTTTGTACCCACTAACGCAAAGACTCGCTTCCCGGCTTCTGACTTTGGGCTCCACAGATCTTGACATTGGCTTGATGTCAGGCTGATCTTAAATTCCTGGAGAGAGACGCAGTGGCGATCCCTGCCAATGAGCATTACGTTTTCATTAGACATGCTCAACCTGCCACATCTCCAGCTGCCCGTCTGGCAACCCACTCTTTTTTTTTTTTTATATTGTTTTAGAACCGCAGGCCGAGCCAAGTAAGGGTGTTCTGCGGTGGGCGTGCATGTGTCACTTCCAGTGTATCATAATACTTATACTTCTAACAACCCTTAATTCCTGTTGTTCCCAGATGAACCATTAAATCAGCCTGGTTACACATTCATATCAAGCAGACATTCTCCAGCTCACACAAAGACACATTAAAGTGCTGTAGCCCAGCCAACCCCCCCCTTTCTCTGAGCGCTGTGCTAAAAGTCAGTCCTGCATCCATCTTTCCCTTTTATGACCTTTGTGGGGTCTGACTGGGGGTCTGATTTCCCCACCAAACAGCCAATGTATCATGCTTTGGACTGCGTCCAGACTTCCTCCACTGCTGCATTTATTTTCAGCGCTGGCCTGAAAATACAGATGACAGAATGATGACAGCTAAGCAGGCAGGAAAAACAAGAGAGTGAGTGGCTGAATGACGGGGAGAATGAGAAAAAGAGGGGCGACAGGGAGGAGGCTGCACTAAGAGCCCCAGCGAAAAATGTAAATAGAGACGGGGCGGACAGAAATATGATGTGAAATTGAGTAATGGAGGCACAAGCAAAAGAGAGAGAATAATTATCCTATTTGTGTTCCTGTGTAAAGGCTTTGTCTCGAGCTGAAACACGGCAAAGCAAAGTCAGAGTGGCTGAGCACGTCACCTGATAACCCACATAGACGTTCCCACGTGAGCGGAATTCATCAGCTCTCCAACATCTTCACACTCAGCTGAGACTGAATCAGCGTTCCACAGCAGCTTCTCCACGTCACCTGCCGTCCCAGTGTGACAGCCGACATGATCGACGTACGCTGCAATATGCTTTGTGTGCATCAAACGAGCTCTCATTCTATAGAATGCCGTTGTTTATGTTTGAAGCAAATATCCAGTCATTCGGCCGACATCTCTAGAATAAACTCATCAAATTGCCTCGCTTGTTAAACACAAGCAACACAGTAGAACTGCTTTGAGAGACGTTCATTTACATCAGTTCTTCAGCAATTCTGTGAAACACATACAAGTAGGTGACAAAGTAGAAGTCAACTATATATGAGAAGAAACATAATTGTGCGATATACCGGTAATCCGCTCAGGCTCGTTGTATACAAATGCTGAGCAGGTCCCAGTCTCGATTTTGGATCAAGATGGCAGGAGGAGAAGATCGAAGGGACTTTGAAAGAGGGTTCATAGTTGGGGCATGGATGTCAGGAGCTTCGCTCACAAGGGCGGCTTGATTGGCTCGTTGTTCAAAAAGTGATAGAGGGGAGAGACGTCGATAAATTCACTTGGGAAGTTTGTTGGCAGCATATATTTGTGCAACCTATACGAGAAAACAGAGGAACACTGCTTCTTCAGGTCAGTGCAGGATGTGATCAGACCAGAGCAGCAGAAAACAGAGATGAGCACACATCTGATACATCTCAAGTAATGCCTGATAGAATGAGTTCCTCCACAGGGTGGCTGGGCCAACAACTGTCAGAAGTCACTTCAATCCAGGTGACCAGGTTTTAGTCACGTGATAGGAAAAGGAAATATCTGTATACTGTCATGCCTGTACCTAATAAAGTGGCTGTGTTGGAATTATGGGAGCCAGTAGCCACATCATTACATTTCAGTCACAAATAAAGGTAATGTTAATAAATGTTTAATACAGGAGTTCTGCCTCTGTTTGAGTTTGAGGTTTGTGCTGTATGAAAATAAAAAAAACAATATGTTCTACAGAAAAATAGATGAATAAAAAACAAAGATATGTGCGTATGCCTACAATCTGTGTGTATGCAGCAAACCGCATCACTCCTGGACAGAGGACACATTTATTTAAAGATTTACTCTCTCTGTCCATGTTTAGTGTTGATTTTTGTTTAGTGTGTGCTGATTGGGTTTTTTTCTTTGGAGAAGACAAAATCATAATTCAAACCCTGCCGTGAGCAATATTTATTTGACAAAATCCACATCTCGAGGTCTGAGATTGCTGCGAGACAACAATCACACTGATGAACACTGAATATTCTGATGTCAAAAGTAAACAATTGTCTGCCTTTTATTCTCAATACTTTGCATTCCCATCAAAACATACAAAAACCTAGGACAGAATCAAGATAGTTTAGTTTTTGTGGTGAGAGTTGGAAATTGGGTTGTTGTACATCTAACACGTTAGCTATTGCTAGCTACTGCTCTGCTAAAATGAGATGTGGAACGCCACTTAATGTGGATTGTTCTCAACCTATACATTGTGAAACAAGTTTGCTCCGTTTTTACCCAGAAATGATGTCACGGCGAGTTAATACTGCAAGTGGGTTCAGACAAATCCTGTCCTAGCAGCCACAGAATCACACCTCAATACCAGTCCAAATATCCTTGGTGTGCACACAACCTAGATTTGTAAAATCCCACACACAGACTATCACACAGGATGGGGGGGAAACACTCTTTCTTTCTTAATCTGAAGAAAATCAGAGAAGAAAATGTGCATTCCGGTCAGTGCTCCACAGCGGTATATCTCTATCCATTTTCTCCTTTAGCACAGCCATGAGACCATCACTCCGTGGATCACATTCCAGCCCTCACAGCGGGTTGGATTTTTCTGAGGAGAATATGACTGAAAATGGGAGGCAACACAATCGTATCTGTGTACAATTAAAGCCCCGTCACGGGAGCCATTTCTCCTTCTTCGTGCATCCGGATGGAGAAAATAATATTAGACATGAAAACAGTGAGCACTCACTGTTTTTGTCCTTGTGTACATTTGCGTGTTACCAGAGGCAAAGCAGCAACAGCTGTGTTCAATAGTGACCAAGCCACTGAGTCCACCTAAACATACTCTGTTGCTGGGAGGATTGGAAAGTGTGTGTGTGTGTGTGTGTGGGTGGTGGTGGTTTGGGGGGGACAAGTGGTGGTGGTGGTGGGGGGGTCTGGCCTGGCAGTCAACTTCAGGCTGGACAGAAACAGGGTTTGAACCTACAAAAGATTAAAAAAAAAAAAACTGGCACACAATGATTAGCAAGGGCTGGGCATTCCTTTTTTGGCAAATACTGGAACTTTGAACAACAGAGCACGAGAGCGTTTCTGTCGATGTGTGTAAATGAATTCATTTTATTATGGTGAGGCAGCTTAACGGTTCTCTTCAAGTCAAAAGTTCATGTTGAAGGGCTGTTTTTAACAGTGCACACAATAGTCTGTGTCTGTGTGTGTGTGTGTGTGTGTGTGTGTGTGTGTGTGTGTGCTTCATATGCAGGTCAAGTTGTGGTTTTCCTTTGTGTATATTTAGCTGTTTTGTTGTCCATTTGAGTGCATTTTAAAAAGTGGAGAACATTTTCAAATAAAAGTTCAAAATCCAAACGAGTGTTTCTATCCTAAGCTGCATCATGCTGGATGAATGACCGACGGCTCATTACTCTAATGAGCTCGTAGGCGCTGAAAGAAGGTGATTTCACTGATCTTGGGGTTGAAAAGCATGAGAACTATTTACTGGAGGAACCCATCCATACAGACTGATTTCCACAGTAGAAAAAAACATACCAGTGGACATTTTTTGAAGGCAGAAAAGAAAAATGACGTACTAATCTTCTCCTCCGTGCCCAAACATATTTCTATATATCTTTAAATATCTATGCACATTTATTTGAACATCCTACATAAAGTGTACAGAATAATTCAACAGACTTAAACATCTTCTGCTGCTCTCCTCCTAGTCCTGTTTACATACTTCTGGTTATGCAGACCATGGACAAGAGGAATCCCATCATGCTAAGGTGGATTTTGTGCAGTTAATCCAGGATGTTACATGACACAGACTGATCTGGTAGGTTGGGTCGTTGGCTCTTTAATTAGGGTCACATTCCTCATTTTTGGCCAACAGGGGGTGGGCGGGGCGTTTCAATTAATCCAGGGTCCCCGGTGGATTGAGGCTCATGGGTGGCAATGATGAACAAGCGTTTGTCGGCTTCCCATGCAAATGTCTCCTCCCTCTTCTCTGCTGAACGGAAGCAGACATGTTGTCTCATCTCCCTCGTGTATTCAATTCATATCATATCGAAGAACATTAATCACCGTCAAAATTCAAGTCTCTTACTTAAGAACCATATATACTGTAGTTACAATTGTCACTCGCGTATTTTCTGAACAGCAGTAATTGCTCACAACTGGCATGTCTATCAAGTGAGTTTTAAAAAGTTATTATGTCAGTGAGTTTTTTTTTAAACCCTGCTGAATAGTTAGTTAGTATTTATTTATTTTCAGATTTTTTTTCATAGTTTTTGGAAGAAAATATATGAATGTCAACACTGCTGATGAAAACATTTGTGATATCAGAACACAAACTAAACAGTTGCGCAGCATCTAGATTGCACAATGTAATTATATGTGAAAATAGTTATTCTGTCCTATGGTGCACGTGTACAGAAAAAGTAGTAGAAGGACTATTTCTTCTGCAGGGTGAGTTGTGAAAAAAACTCATGAATGAGTGTGTACTATTGGAACATGGCAGATGACGATAAAGAAAAAAGTACAAGACAACAGAGAGCGAACGGGTCCGTACTCAGGAGACGGGTGTTTATATCTGTGGGTGAATACATAAAGTTGGTCGAGCGTGAGAAAGAGCCTCACAGTGAATGCAGCACACACTGGGAAGCCGAGACAGACCTCAGGGCTCCCGAAAAGCTCAGAAATCAACAGAGGGTGGATAATCTACACACCAGCTCTATTGTGGGAAAAGTGCTTTTGCGCTCTGTGTATTATGAGCAGTTTTCCATGGACCATTTAGGGCAAGAAAATGGACTTTGGTGTAGGTGAGCCACAGACCACTTTTGAGGAACTTCGATCCTGGTAGCTGCACATACAGTATAATAGGAGAATGGAGCGTGTGCGTGAACACACTGACTGAAGGAGGATGTTACTTCGAAGCCGGAATGCACCCCCCACTTACAAATATTCAGCAGAGTAGAAGAGGATGTATTGATTTGACTAATTTCAGGGTGCTGAGCCGCGATGAAACACCTGCCCCGGACACAAGTGCAGCTGTTTGTCTTGGCAAGAATACCGCAACCCTGCAACCCACCATGACCCCAATCCATCATCTGCATCGCACACACAATGCCAAAAACATGTAAATACACACGCTGCCCGCACAGCCACGTTCCTCCGGCTGCAGCACGGAGGAAGCAGGAGACCCTGGAGAGTCACCTTTATGATTAAACTGGAACTTCAGACACATCCTCAGAGATCGGCGCATGTATGCGCACATACAGCACGGACGGACACACATGAATACACAAACGCACAAACAGAAATCCACCAAGTCGAGTCATCTATCTTTGATGACATCATTCAGGTGAAACGTCCCGCCGGAGCTGGAGAATCACAATGAGGTGGTCGGTGTCGTGCTCCTCTGGGAGCGCAAAGGCCCCCACGCAGATACATCAGACACGTGAGGAGAGCGTGTGTGGCAGGGTGACACACAGTGCATGCATTTTATGTCCAATATATGGACGCACATGCTGTCTAGACACAACGCTAATGTGATGCACTGATTGATAGCAGCTATTAACACACACGCAGCGCTCTGGGAGGGAACATCTCAACCAACGTGTCTGTGCAGTTTTAGGTGTCGTCAGTCTACCGTTCTGGACGTTTCTCCTGTTTTTGTTTTTGCATGAAATAGTCAGTGTGCTAACTGACTATGTGACGACAGCGAACAACGAACCAGACGTAGTGACCCACCACTATGAGTGATGTTGGCACGGAAGAGAAGAATGTTGCTTCCTCCCCCTCCTCAATCCATGTCCTGTTGTCCGTATAAAGAAATGGTCCTGTGGCCCCTCTCTTCAGTCAGCATCTGCTCTTATGAGTCATGTTGTGACGCGCACATTATTTGTGGGAGCTGCTTCCTGTCTGAACGCCAAAGAACTAACGCAGTTGCCACCGATGACTAAACACCTTTGTCTAGATGTGTGTGTGTGTGTGTGTGTGTAGCATTGAGAGCCTGTTTTTGATTTGTAGCTCTGAACGTCTTCATGTCAATTTATTTTGCTGCAGCACCCTCAGCACCACTACTTCCCACAAACTGACTGCAGATCAGATCTCCGTTGTTCATCACAACATGCTCATCATTTTATTTTACCAACAACATGCCGTAGCTCCTCAGTCAGCACATTTACCTCTGTTACGGCGTTCTCAGGCCACATCCTCTTATATTCAGAGTCGCTCTAAGTTTTACACAGAATAAACAGGAAAGAGGAGTTGGTTTTCAAACCAGCCTCTGAGATATTTACATCCAAGCTCAGTGATGCAAGCTGGGGTCTCACGACATCCTGCTGGTGTCGTTTGAAGACAAAACAAGCCGAAACCTCAAAAATCAAGAAAATAACAGAGGCTTTGCCAAGTGGGATCCCTCGGAAGCCCCCCTATCGACAGGCGTGACCTTTTTAAAGCTGACAGATTCGTTACTTTACCTCTGCGTAGGGAGCTGCCACAAATGCTGGATACCTTAGATCTATAAAACTGCATGAGCAGCAAGGACACAAACAAACAGCACAACACATTATGTTACTTTCAACACTGACTAGACCTGAACCAAAATGTTCCATTCTGTGGCTCAGTGCACTTCCCCCTCGTCCCTCGATGTTTCATGAAAGCCTTTAAAACATCTTTGTTGCAGTGTTTCCAGCCTCCCTCCATTTGCGGGACTCCCGTTGTTTAGGATCCTGTACTTGCTTTGTAATCAGACCGAGCTAATCGCTCCTGTGTGGTTTCAGGAGAATATGCACATGGAGTCAGCACATTCAGGCGATTTAACTGCTTGAACTTCAGGTATTTTGATTTCAATTCTGACACCAATTTGCATTCTCATCAACAGTTTAACCGCATTAACTTAAATGAAAGAATTACCGTCAATGGTTGGCTGAATTTCCTCTTCGTGCACACATTGATCAATCAACACGTCCATCATCACACACGGCACCAACGACCCTCAGCGCCGCCTTCCCTGTTTACAGCCAAACCGAAAACAGCACTGAGGGAGGAAGTCCATCCAGTAAATCAGCATTTTGTGGAGAACACGGACGCTGATACTGCTGCAGAGGTCTTCAACGGCTACACTGCAAATCAGTTCACAGATCACAGTGTTTCATTGGTGCTGCACATCAACTGTCTGATCCCCACATCAGACAGTGGTAATTGTACAGCCACCACCATCACTGTGGTCCACAGACCTTTCTCTCTTAGATCTGACAACTTCTCAAACTCAGAAAAATGTGTCCGTTCAAGATAAACAGCACTACCTGTTGTAATCATTGTGCCAGCTGGTGTTTTGACATCCAGCACTGCTGTGCCAACAAAGCTCAGGACGCGTAGGGGGTGGTGGAAGTCGCTCTGTATCTCCAGCAGGCAGCAGGTGACCTCTGGCCTCTGGCGCCCTCCAAAAATGCTGAAGGGTGCTATGTTGACCTTCCCTCCAATGTACAAGCTGCTCCTGGCTGTCACGTGGCCGAGAGGAAAACATCCCACATGGCAAAGCTGTTATGGAGAGACAGGTTACGGTAAGGACAAGTATGAGTAAGATGTTAAGTAGCAACAGTGCTCTGTGTGGCATAATGTCCTGTAATCTATGTAAAATAGCTCTGGGAGGATCACAGAGGTGAAGCAGGGGGGAGGAAGAAGAAAAACACATACGTACGGAGCTGCCAGCCGGGCATGTGTGTGTTAGGTATGTGTGTGATAAGAGCGGAGCGAGAACTGTGGAAGAAATGTATTCAAGGTCACATCCTGTGGATTTGTAAAGGAGGATATCGACATTCAGGGATATCGTCTGCCGCCGTCCACAAAGCACCTCGGTCAACAATAGGAGGGGAGGACAGGAGATGTGAAATATATGAAGATAAAATGGGCGGGGTGGGGAGGTTAAATATGTTAAAGGTTACAGACGTTTGAAAGGGCGACTGAATGGTTCCATGTCACAGCAGCTCCAATCCAGTCTGTGGTTCTCTTCCTCAAGATATGAGGTTATTTTTTGTTGTCACTCATGCAGTGCAGCTCTGGAAGTGAGTCAGCTCAGGACAGGAAGCGACGCCACGGCAACCAAAGGAAAAAACATGTACTGACGATATGTTACGCATTCAGCTGACATTCGGACGTTGATGCATCGCCTGAAGTGGTGAATGGATTCACCTCAACAACAGGCACACGTGTGTGTGTGTGTGTGTCCACACAGCTTAGTTTACTACTGAGGAGCGGGAAAAAAAAAAATATAATTGAAGGAGCTTGAATTAGACAATGTTGACTTTTTGTCATTTTGTCAAGACTCAGAATAACGACTCGATTACCAGAACAGCTGTTTGATTCATGGAATTGTTGCGGTTCTACATTTGACTGAAAAAGCACCAATATTTGACAACCTGTGTTCATTAATTGATGATCTTTGTACAACTTCAACAGATTAATTGAACGTGAACGCAATTGTGCTGCGACGCCAGTGTGGGCTGAACATGATGACAGAAAGAACAAAAACGCACAAGGAAGGAACAACGGGAGCGTCACACACGTCGACACTCGTCGTGATGTGAGTTTGCACAAAATGTCAAGATGTCTTTCAGACAGATGAACACCTCAGCATTTTTCACGGCTCGGGCCTCCAGCTGCCACAAAGTGCACGAAAACAAAAAGTGGGCTGTCACAGCAGCGGGCCAGCCCCCGTTCGCGCTGACGGGGAAAGGTCAGAAAATGATCTGTCATTGGCATAATTGCATCCGCTGAAGTTTGTGTGTCGGTGGCCCCCGGTCATATCTCAGATTGCTTTTCACACTTCATCCTTCCCCTGATAGAAAGGTAATCCTGAGAGCTGATGGCTGCTCACAGTGGTAACGTGTGTGCGTTTGTGTGTGTGTGCATATGTGTGTGTGTGTGTGTGTGCATATGTGTGTGTGTGTGTGTGTGGGGGGGGGGTCGTCATGACACCTGCTCAACAAGAAACAACCTCAAAAACAGTCTCGGAGATGAAGTGTATGTGCGCACAATCTGCATTATTTCCTGACAGAAACACAGCGACGCCATGAATGCGCCTCCATGTGCGGAAAGATTCAGTGAAACGGCATGTGAGGGGGAACGCAAGGACACGTCTTAGCAGTACCGACACGTCGTAGCCTTGATATACACCCATAAGTTGCATATAAAGCATTTACTTGCAAGGCTGGACGACCAAACAGGCTGAAAATTGCCGCAGGCCATCAAAAGCCCAACATTAACTCAGTAAATTGGTTTGTGATGTTAATTTGCTGGGGAATATGTATGATGTGCAGTGACAAGGGCGCTGTGTTCAAAAGTCTGAGAGTCGCACAACAAGTACGGCTTTTCTCGCAAATTAAAAAAAAAAAACGCAAAGACATCACTGGCATCCACGAACAACGAGAGAATACCATTAAAACACTGGCTCTGACGGAGAATCATTTCACCACAGCTCTGAAATGGATAAATAACCTTTTGCATAAATGTTCACACTCATGATTAACCTTGCCACGGGCTCTTCTCATTCCTTTAATTTCTGCTTCTCAGCTCCTCCTGCTTGGGACTCTGAAATCGATGGAAGTGTGTGAAGCACTGTCAGCTCCTCCAAACACACCTGGAGGTGCGAGGAGAGACAAGCTCAAAGTCCCAGGTGTTACAGACGGAGACGTGTCACACAGCTGAGGGTCCACGTCTCCTCGTCCCACCCCAAACCACATTTGAACCCTCGGAGAAAGCAAGTTATTTCACCTTTCACCCAGCACATCACTGATAGTACACCCTGTAGTCTGCATGGGTGTTCTCCGGGTACTCCGACTTCCCCCTGCCTCCAAAAGCATGCACGGGCAGAGCACCGGCTGCTCTAAATTGCCCGTAGGTGTGAATGTGTATGTGAATTGTTGTCTGACGTTCACCCACTGACAGCTGGGATCAGCTCCAGCAAAAACACGAGCCGTAATGGGAACAAGATGACGAACAAACAAACAAACAAACAAACCCAGTTCATTTGGTCTATTGCTATACGTCACTAACCAATTTATTTAAGGTGTGCTCAAGCATCCCCTGCTGTCGCCACATTCTCCCTGTTGCATATGAAGCAAAGCTCTCTTTGAGAGCCCAACGCAAAAAAGAAAAAAAAAATGAATAGCAAAGTTCAATTTAAATTCGGCACGTGCGCTGCATGTTCCTGAAACAAATGCGTTTAATTTAATAAGCGGCGACACACAGGTTGAATCATAGCAGGAGTCCTCGCGCGCTCCTGTGTCTTCAGGCCAAACAGAACGTCCTACGTGAGGTGCGGTGAGGAGGCCGCAGACACCACGAGGAGAACGAGGGCACATTTTAGCCACGAGGCCGCCTGAAGGCTGATTCTGCTAATAAATCCTGCTTCATTCGCTTTACACACATGCAGCAGGCGCCGCATCAAAAACAGCACAATTATCCAGACGCAGATGATGAAAAGGATTAAAAGTAAACACGCAAAATGGTGAAATATTTGCTCAACGGCCTATTATGATTCTCATTAGAGTCGTTTCATATTTTCTTTCAGCCAATGAGGAAGAGCCAAGCGATGAGGTCACACACACACACACACACACATTAAACAGGTGGTATTATGAAAAGCCGCAAGAGAAACACTTGCATCCAAACCAGGAAACCATATGCGGTGGTCGTGTTTATTTGGTAAAAATATCTGATTAGTGACCCGTTTGCGAGCACACACACGCTCCAAGTGCAGCAACATACAGCTGGTCAGCGTTTTATTTCCAGCCAGTTTGGATCAGTCGGACGTCTCTGGTCCAGGATTCCCGACTAAACTGGAGTCTACGGACTCCCAGGGGTCCTCTAGGGTCTTGTGAGCATATTCTGTTTCATTTTTTTATTCCTTGGAATAAAATATTTATTTGTAGGTTTTCAGACAATATTTGCTGCCAACTGAACACAACAGCAACAATTTCAGCGTAATCATGAATTGATATTTCACTATAAAACTAGTTCTAGATCAAATTTCCTGTGTTTTACTGCTTGAACAGCGGCTCCAATGTCTGACCAGGAGGTATTAGGATCTCTGAGTAACTTTTTGCCTGTTCTTGGTCAACATAACAACAAAACTCACATTACATCCACATAACGTGTGGATGTAAGAATGGTGGATTTGTGTCTGCAGAATGTACCGGACAGGCTACGCACAGATTCAATGTCATTTCATGAATGTGGACAGAACCTGGTCGGATAAATACCCAATAAAAGATATTTTGCCATGTGGATGAGTGTAAATCCATCCAATTAAATGGGACTTACGCAGCACACTGGGACAGACTGTTGTAAGGGACAGAAGAATGACCGGAGGCAGGAACGTCTCTACGCCGTCTCAGGAGAGCACTGGATCCAATAATATGGGAAATAAGAGAAGGGGTCAGTGTGGGACACACACAGCCGGCGAGTGTCATAAACAGCTGATAAGATGAATCTCATCAGCACCTGTAATTATGTGTCCAGTCGTACATGGACACGACGTGTCAGGACACATTCGTCCGTCAGAATCCCACCATGTCTTCATTCCCACATATCAGCCAAAGAAATATATAAACAAATAGAAATAACGGCTTCCTGCAATAGAGACATATCAGCAGGTCATCTGTGCTTCAAAAGGGAGATATATTAAATTCATTCATCTCAGTCAGTGGGAGAGCCAGCGCTGTGGCTTCCACGTGATGACGGATGGAGAGATCACCTCGGCTCAATCTGACGCCTTCCAAGGCGTTGTCTGGGAACGTATCCTCTCTCGTACGCGCAGCGATTAAAGGAAGGCGTACACGAGTGTATTCTGCATGTGTGAGTGCAGGCGATGAACGCGCAGACGAGCAGAAAGGGGAGAAGAGTGATTAAAAGGTTGAAAAGGACAGAGATGGAGAGAACGGCGAGGAGGAGAAAGCAACAGAGAGGCCACCGGGAGGACAAAGATGGAGGAGGGCAGACTGTGGCCAACCTCACATTTATCATTTGTCACCACGGCATCACACACACACACACACACACAGAAATAAACCGTATCAACCTGACATAAACTAAATAAACTTTATAAACGACTATATAAACACACAAGAGCAGTAACAGAAGAGATTCTCATCTTGGGGTCTCAACTTTGATCGATCTGTGAATAGTGCTACTTTGCCTTTTGGCGCTGTGCTGAGTGTGAGACGGAAAGAGAGAGAGAGAGAGAGAGAGAAAAAGAAAACATGAGCAGAAGAAACAAATGAAGTCAGAAGGAGGCAGGATGAGTGGTTAAATGCGCTGTGAAGGGAACTTTCTGTAGATCTGTCGGGTTGCACAACAAGAACCTGGCCTCTGATCAGCGCGCCTCCTCCGTCCTAATGGTTCAAACACGCTGAGCACATCAGCGCCGTTCGCCCAAACTTACTTAGTATTCCGCCGCCTCTGATTACACAGTAGGAGTTTCTTAACTGCTCTGCAGCCAAAAGGAAAACGGTTTAAAGTGAGTTAAAATGTCATAAATAGGCAGCCACACATCAAAAAAGATTACCTTAACTGCAATTACAGCCTGTTCTGCTGCGTTAATGTGTCTTTGAATCACTTCATTGCACTTAGTTCTGTGTGGGAGTTTATCACTAAAGACACATGTGAGGAATGATGTGTGCGTGAGCTGCCGGTTCGCGCAGACGAAGGCGAGGAGGACGTGCAACCTTCATACCGTCTGGCCATTGTGAGGCTGGTGGCAACTCGCCCATGTTTTTTTTATTCTGCAGCTTATTGAGAACGGCTGACACCTGATTCAAAGTCAAAGAGTCCTGCAGCGGATTAATAAACGGGTTAGCCAGAGCTATGAGCGCTGCTGTGTCCTGCGGCGGCCCGGAGAGTTCAACGCAAATATAGAAAATCAATTTTACAACATGGGCAACATTGAAAAGGATACACAGCATACACAAACATAGTGGCAATTACACAGCAGAAGTTTTCAAAGGACGCCAATGTGATGAACAGGGCTGAGGAGTGTTTGCTGTTGCCATGGTTACTGACTCGCGGAGTTACTGTAGAAGTAACGCAAGTAGATGACTGAAGAACTACAGCTTGTATTAAGAGATGAAACACGCCTGAGGTAAGGATACTCACGTGTGCTGAGAAGCTCAACTCGATGGAGAAAGAAGCATTTTGATTGGTCAGCCACAAACACGCTGTAATTACTTGTAGCTTGTGTGGGACAAGCCATTCAACACACTGAATAGACCATGTATTTCATCATACTTGAACGCTGAGGATGTTTTTCTTAACGTCCCTTATGTGCCCTCAGTCTGACGGTGATGTTTTCTACATTTGCAGCAGTTTGCATTGAACATCCAGGTGGAAAACATGTACCTGTTTGCCAACAACGGAGCCAGTGAAGCTGCAGAGGCGTCACCTTCCATTCACCAGTCCTCCTCTCACTCTCTGCGGCTGTACAGCACATCTTTCTCCCTCCTTTTGTCTGAGATTTGACACAAACTAGTAGTTCTGCATGTATTTAGTCGCACAGAGGAGCAAAGGAAGTTCAAACACACTGCACTGCAACCACATGGCGACACATGCCACAGTCATACGTCTTCACCCTCCCTCCCGTCTGCGTTCTCTGCCCTGTGACTGAACCCAGTGTGTGGCCTGACTGCAGTATTGGCTGTGTGGGTGACAGGCTGACTGGTGCGAAATCTGAAGGGAGCAAAAACAGATCGGCGGCTCTCTACTTAACACCCTCGCTCTTTTTCTTCACCAGCTGCTGATGAACGAGTAAAAATAGCGTTATTTATTTTCCAAGCGGTCGCTCACTGTCCGTCTGCTGATGCCCCCGTGAGCTTCAAGGTCGCTTAGAAATTCCATGAATTAAGAGAAAAAGATCATCAAAGATGCAAAAGGAAACGTCCTGATGTACATTTGACAGTTCACGCTCTCCTTTAAACATACATCATCAGCCATGTCAGCACATCATTGCTAATGGGCAGACTGGAAGAGGCGAACTCCTGGTAAACATCTTCTGGTCTTCATCGCAAGTTTTAAGTGTTCAACGCCACATGACAAATCGTATGATTCGATGCCTGGTTAATGTGTGATTAACCCATTGTTTCATGAATTTGAGCCTTTAAAACTGCTCACATAGTTGTTATAAAAACTATTAGGGAAATCTAGTAACCAGCAAGAATAGCTTTTGGGTTTTTTTCTTCTGTGCAGACAAATAAGGTGTAAATGAGAAGATGTCTTATTTATCGACATGACATTCTCAAATGATCCTTCCTCAGAGGTGTCATCTGACGTGCTGCTGATGTATATTATGTCAGCTGGTTAGCCCCACAGACCAATCAGGAGTCTGTCTGGCCGGCCACTGCACGTTTTATTCCCTCAACATCCCCACGTCCCATCATTAGAACCTGACATACCAGCAGCTGATCGTGGAATAGTAATGGTTCAACCTGTAGTGGGCGCCACTGTGTCCATCTGTAGGTTTGGGGGTTCAGTTGCTCCTTAAGGTAAGTCGATATTGTGTGCTGTGTCCTAGTCTTCATTACTTCTGTCGAGAGCAGCGGCAGTGGATCTGACAGGACAGTCTTAACAGGATTTACACTCTTAATCTAGGTATTAACAAAGTAGTGACACTTCCACCCACCACGAGCTCTTTACAGGTGCAACAAGAGGAGAAGTGCTGCTCACTGTGAAGCACTTGCTCTTCAGTTTATTAGGTACACCAAGATGAAATGCAGAGTAGTTAGAAGTTTGAGGTAACAACTCTTGTTTTTTTTTCCCCTGGAGGTTCCACTTTGGTGGGGGTCCTCCAGGGTGGACCCGACCCCAGACCTCGGCCACTGATCAGGAACTAAGAGGCGTCTTTAATTGGCTGGATGAGGTCGATTGCCCGTGCAGACAGCACACAGAGGCCCAAAGGCGTATTAAAGAGGTGGGAAAGTGTGTGTGTGTGTGTGTGTGTGTGTGTGTGCCAATGAAATCCCCCCTTCAAGCTCTCTTAGAGTAATCATAGTAATGAAGTGAAGACAGCTGACCCTCTGATTAACTGCAGGAAACAAATAACTTCAAGCACGGTTTCTCACACACACACACACGCACACTGACCTCATAAAAGTACTGCGTTATAACTGTCTTAATATTTGTGCTTCACTTCATTTAGCGGGACAGCTTGAGACAATGTGAATTCATGCAACATCTAATGAGCGTAATCACATACACTTGAATATTAAAAAGTGGTGGGAGTCATCGACTCTTCCCGTAAATAAAAAGAAATGGCTTCAAGCAGTAAATTGAATTAAAAGCGCACACATTTACCCCCTGTTGCACCGGTGCACTCATGGTAAACTGATCTCATGATCTGATTGCTTCCACACAGCCAGAACACACACGCTTCATGCAAATGGTTGTTTCCAATTTCCTGATTGTTGATAATCAATAATGGGATTTATTCATTGGGCATCACATCACAGGTTCTGATAGGAATTAATTCATGTTACGTCAGCAGTAATTAATCTTGGAGGCCAACAGCTCTGAACTGCATTTAGACTTGAATTAAACTTTGTTAAACAAGCAGGCAAGCTAGCATGCAGGACGGTTTGTGTTGCTTAGCAACCGCCTCAAGTGTCCAAACTATTTGTGGTGGTGGAGCCATATAAATGATGAAATAAACAAACATTTCTGTTGTTTATTGCTGTTGAATGATGAATGAAAACAAAAGTACAAAGCTAAATAGTGTCTGTTTCCTCAGTCATGTCTCTGCCCGTTAATCTGACGGTTCCATCACAGCTGATGTGTCAGCTCACTCCACCAGCACGTCTTAACTAAAAACCGGAGGACCCCACAGGACGCACCTAACCCACACCCCCCATACATACACTCACTGCAAAATCTAAATATTTAACATATACATAACACACTCATGACTTCAAAAAAGACGCCAGCCAAGAAGGAAACGCTCCTCCAGTTGTTATTGAACTTGTCTGAGCTGATTTCGGACCGGAGCCACTTTGACATGCACGTTAAACTAATCCCAATCAAGTAAAATAAATTACGCTGGGAGTACACAAAAGTGTTTAAGTCCAATCATAACACCAATTTCACTCCTGTGATTGTCTACATCGTACAGTCATTGTCGGCTGCACTAACAGCCGCAGACAGTCGGCACATATTAACTCTGACTGTAGATTCCAATTCCAATCATCCCCAGTTACACTCATTTCCTTTGTGCACTTAGATGAGAACAAACCCTGAAATCTACTAATAACTCGTGTCATTCAGATACATACACATTGGTAGGTGGAGCATAAGTGTTGGGAACAAAAGAACAATTCAACATTTACAAGCTGGTGTAAGAGCATCTCTTTTTAATCAGACTGACAGCATTTACGTTTGTAGCTGAGTCAGTCCAAACAAAATGGACTGACAGCTTCTTTTGTCGCCCCCCGGTACGTCGGTGGATGTTCTCAGCCTTTAAGGTCATTAGAGGCTACTCAGACTGAGGGATGGAGGCCGAGCCGGGAGTTTGTCACAATGCCACAATGTCAATGTCTGAAAATGTGCCACGGTTTACTAGCTATGAGGCTAACGTTAGCATTCGCCAGTTCATCGGTGGTGACGTCATTTCTACGTCACTAAGACGACGGCCGTTGAGGATGGAAAAGGTCCATCATTTTAAATGTTTTCAGTGTCGTGATGTTGGGCTCAACTAATGCTGATGTTAATGTTGAATGAGCTTGTTTTTAAGATAGAGGAACTCTTACTTGAGGTCAAACAGGAGGTCATATGTGTTTCGTTCCAGGCGCCGGCTGTAACGTGGATACGTATTCCTTGATGACAATTGATGATCTGGTCCGGGGGCTTTCTTTGGAAGTGCCAGGAATGATCACGTTACTCATCTGCAACACAGCAGAAAACAAACACAGTCTCACACACTTGTCACAAATAATGAGCTTCGGGGACAAGTTACAGACAGCAAGATTTACATTTATTACACGCTCAAGCGCTGAGCTATAATAACAAGTCGTTGTTGTACAAAACCCAGAGTAGGCGGTAGTCTTACAGTACAGTCATTAAGCAGGAGAAGGGGGCAAAACGGCTAGAAAAAACAATGTATTAGCGTGTTCATTACTCGCTCCAGAGCACATATTCCTGTTTGTATGAAGCTCATCTGAACAAACGCAAAAGAAACGACACTGGTCCAAGTGATATCTGAGTCCAGTCAGGTCCAACCACTCTTCTACTCTTCAATCGGAGTTCTATGAGGCGGATGCTGTAGAGGTACAACATCAATAGCACACTCTATGACGAGGAAATCCATGTGGGTCTATCAACAGAACCATGGGCGTTGATTCGATATGACGATATGAAACGACAACAGCGGTTCAGTCATGGTGTTTTTTCCATGACACAGTTCCAGTGGGTTTTTGTCTCAGACAAGAGAGAACAGAGACGGAGCAGGACACGATCTGATGGACTGACTGTGGATGGATTTACCCACTTGAACAAGATCTGCGTTCATCTCCGTCACTCAGCAGTGGGGGTCCTGTGGTCTCTGTACTCACCACTTTTCAGGGCGGAAGGAGGGTTGGCATCTGTACCCAGCACATTGCTGCCCATGAACCAAACAACGACACTCCTCAGCTGCCTGAGTCACGTACAGAGGTGCAAAGGTCACCCAAAGGTCACCCAAAGGTCACCCACTGAGTGGACTCCAGTCAGTATGACACAGAGAGCAACCACAGGTGAAACACGACCTCACTGTGTGAGTTGGCTGATTCACGCAACAGTGAAAGACTCATTGATCCGGGAGCAGGTCCCAGTGGTGGGGGTGTCTCTGATCGACAGGAGACAATCTATGACCGAGCTTCCACAGATACCAGATCTGGATACGTTGACCTGTGTTAGCAGCAGTGATGGAAAAACAAAAAGGATCCTGAATCTTACGTCCAGTGATGAATGTTCAGCCATCGCTCATGTTCAGTATATCTGAGATGTGATAATCCATCACTTCCAGATCGTCCTCTGTGATGCCAGCGCAAATGGAACTCCCATAAAAATAATCATAAAAAAATGAGCGGGATCACGCTACGACAGCTCGACTCTTGACTTCCACAGCAGAGGTCACATGTGGCGCTGACACACACTGACAGATTTGAGGCCTGGACGTGTAACATCGAGCTGGAGATGAATATGTGATCATTCTCTCAAAAGCCCAGACTGAAGTAGTTAGTTGCACACACACACACACACACACATACACACACACACCCCGCAGGTTATTTCTAATGCCAGATGTGAGTCAAGAAGGGCGCACACATCTGTATCGATTCAGCAGAGGACACTCACACATGATCTGTGGGCACACACACACACACACACACACACACAGGATTTATGCCGCAGAGAGTACAGGCTTAAAGTGAGTGTAATTCAAGCAGGCACATATTTTATAAAAGCCCCTATTTGATGTGCAGGGTGTCAGTCAGGCATGACACACACACACACACACACACACACACACACACACAGGTAGGAGACCCTAAATGAGGAGGAAGCCAGGAAAGGGTGTAATTATTGCACGTGCTGTGTATGGAGGCCGATGTGGAATGACAGCTGCTCTTCCATTCCTCTGACCACTGGTTTAATCCTGACAGAGCGACGGAGGGCCGCCGAGCAGCTCCGCGTATCCTCCCGGGCGGGAGCCTGCTCCGTGGATGGGTTTAGTCTGGGTGTATCTGGGTGTGTGCATCTACTGTCAGGTCACTGAGAACCCGTGTGTGTTTTCACTGCATGTGCAAGGACGCACATGTGTGGAAAATGTGTCATACAGGCTGATTGCAAATGCAGCTTTTAATGAAGAAGGGAGTGGGGTGGAGGGGGGGGCGCAGGAAATTAAACTGATATGTAAATGACGGAAATTCTCATTTGAGCTGAAGGTTGAGAGTGCTACAGCATTAGCCAGCTTATGAGTTAATAATGATTTTTTCCCCTCTGTCTCTCCCTCCTTTCTGTCTGAGTCAGAGTCCCTCACTCACACTGAAAAAAGGATGAGTAAGAATGAGGAGGGGGGATGGGGGGGCTCTGTCCCTGAATCTCAACTCTGTACAGACGTTCCCTTGAGGTCTTGTATAATTGTTTCCCTCCGAATCTGGACCCCCTCAAGAAAAACGTGCCAGTCCTGTTAAAGTGCACATCATCTGGACTTCATGTCCTCGCCGTGACTTCACCTCCTCTCATTCTGGGTTTTCTTCTACGAAAACAACCAGATGGCGCCGGACACGTCTCAGATGGACGCAGGAGATGAAGGGTGTCGGACAGCTTGTAATGGCGGCGTAGCGCCGTGTAGCGAGGAGCATCAATACAAAGACAACATCAGCTGCAGCAGCAGCTGAAAGCACCAGAGGCAAATGACAGCAGAGTGATCAGTGCCGCTATTATCAAGCACCAAGGTTATTATTTTCTCTCCCGTCTTTTTGGTATTAGCTGGAACGAAACAGGCCAGTCAGAAGTCCTTGCCCCGCGGCCGTCATTGATTGGAAAATGATATTAAAGCAGACAATGTGTTCTTTGGTGCCAAAAGAGACGAGGACGTGGAGTAAAAAGAAAGGAGGGAAAAAAAAAAAAAGGTGCAACGAATGAAAGAAATGGTTGAGGCCTGAGGGGGAGAGACGGGGCAGTGGAACGTCACACACAAACTTAGTGCACTTGAGGTTGCATTGTTGCAGATGTGCTTGCATGCACACACACACACACACACAATGGGACACGCTGAGCTCATACGTTACACACACATGAAAACGGGCTGACAACCGCACATGCTACCACGACAGAAATGGACTCTGATGAGAAAGTATTAGCCAAAAAACATCAGACACAAATGGAAACCACATCAGTGTTCTGGTTCTTCTCCAGGGAGGGACACGGCCTCGCTGCCTGATGGAATCTGTTCTCTCTGCAGAAAATAAACAGCGTTTTCCATCTTCTCTTACTTTATAGATGAAGAAGAAGGAGGGGAGGGGGGTAATTATGAGAAAAGATGGAAAAACAAAGTGTTGGTTCAGGAGACGCTCAGGTCATTTGAGCTGCAGACAACTGCTCTGTAGCCAAAGGCAAAAACACAGGGTTTTTATTTTTAACACGTAACTCACACCACTTTCCCAAATAAACAAAGGACTGCAAGTTGTTTTCACTATCAATCAATCTATTCAATTTATTGGTCAACAAAATGATATAAAAAGCAAAAATAACGACACGTCACGACTTAGAAATAGTTCAGCCTTCAGTCACTGAATCAATGGGTCCGGCGTCTTATGATGTTGATGCTTTAATCGTGATTTCTTGACGCCGTTCCCTTGCAGATATTTTGAGACGTTTCCAAGATTCATTGCTGATTTGGCTGATGTTCAGACTTGTTTGCTTCAGACCATTTTTCTCGTTCAGCCGTTCAGAAAACTCCTTTCAAATACTCATACTAGCTGGCGACTGCATCCTGTCTAACACGAGGAACAAACACCACTAAAACCCACAGGACGTGAACTGGCTGTAAATCCTTAGGAGCCATAAAATGCCAACTTGATGCAACACTGACCGTTCAGCTGTCTTTTCTAGGGATGCAAAAGTTGGATTTCTCTATCTCAGGCATGAGCCATCATAAAAAAGGAAGGGGGAAACTAAGTCAAAATGCTTTTCTGCAAACACTGCGCAGCCCTGGAACATGTTGAAATGATGGAGATGTAACAGGATATGAGATGCTGAAGCGCTGATTAAGATTACGCAGTCCCTCCACTGAGTTGCACTTTAACAATGAAGATGTGTTCGTGATTTGTAAGATTCTGCTGGTGACAAAATGTGTGATGACAAAACTAGAGGAGGATTAATAGTACTCCATGCGGGTTAGAAGTGCACTCGTACTGGTGCAGGCTATTTGAAGGCTCCTCCCTGGGAGAAGCACCTGGACTGTCAGATCATTGCAGCCACACTCAAGAAATAATTACACCAAATGTTTTGTTTGAGCCAGAGCGCCTTCATGTATTCTCAAAGGAGGAAGAGGGTGGGGGTTTGCAGAGAGAGGACGATGAGCATGATGTTGACAGGGAGGAACACATTAAAGACTGAGGAAAGGAAAAGTCCTGGGCAACAACAGGGCAGCAAATGATTGTGACAATGAGGGTTCAGAAAATAATTATTCGAGGTTAAGCGTCTTTCCTCTTGGTCTGCGGAGCTGTCAGCTGGAATCAAAACAGTCGGGGTAATGAAAACAGTTATGGGGCCTTTTATTCTGTGCGCTCGCCTCCATGGAATTTGTAGCTCTGATGTGTGAGCGGGCTGGACGGCGTTGGACTTCAATGACGGCTTATCAGAACGAGACAAAAAAAAAAAAATGGAAAAAAAAAAGGATTCCAAGTGGAAAGCTGCTCAACTCGTAAAGGGGAATTATGACAGCGAAAGGTTATCTGCTAATGCTGCTCCGCGGACTTATCTCTGGAACACACGACGGCTTGTGTAGAAGACCTACAGAGGCACATCTATTAGACTTGAACAACAAAGCTGCCACACCTGTTGAAGGATGCTGTTCCATACCAGTGACGAGCGGGTAAAACCTCTGAGCAGTAGGACCGCTTATTGACTGTGGCAAACATCGACTCAGTTGAACACATCACATTACAGGGACACACTGATAGAAACCTCTGCACCACAGCAGTCAGATCTGACTTAAAACCCCCCTCCAAGCTGATGACATCAACTCGTGACGATAACTTGGCTAGGTAAACGGCTGCGGACACAAAACGCTTCACACGCTGATGACGCAGCATCCGGAGCAATTTCAGGTTTGTGTCTCCATCAAGGACACTTGTTGCCCAACATTCGCATGAGCAAGCCTTTTGCGACGGTGTGGATGGCCTTCTGCCTCGACCAGTTAGGGTGAAACAAAGACGGCAACAGGGAGCACATGAAGGCAGCAGGGATAGAAGAGGACATACGGACGAACCCCAGTGTACACACCTGTACACACCCTATAGAAATTCACTGTAGCATAATAAAACGGAGGCAGCAAAAGTGAAATAAATGACTTTTAATAGTAATTATGACCTTTTACTCTGTAAGTTGCCGTCTCGTGTGTCCCAGCTGAACTCCCGCTGCAGTGGCTGAGCAGTTGTTCATTGTGAACTACTCACAGTGACGTGTGCTGCTATGATATTTAAACACATTTCTGTCGTTTGTTTTCCTTCCTACACCAGCTTTGCTGATGCCCTTTTTTTGAGCGCGTGGAGAAATGCTGAAATGTACCACTTCACCGGAGACAGACAGACCTCGTCCATCCCTCTATTACGTCTTTAACAGATCTGCAGACTGTCCGTCCAGCTTTGGATCACTTTGACCTGTGGCTTGTGCAGCTGCTGCATGTTGCTCCAACATACTGGCACAGCAGCTCCTCCACAAGGCTCCTGTTGGAAGCCAGATGTGCCACCCCCCGAATCACCA
>CAAKHB010007079.1:138799-150959 GCA_901007665.1 Aeoliscus strigatus
GACAGACGCCATAGATCCATCAACGCTTATCTAAATTGAGCGCCCGAGTTCATTCGCCGTACCTGCAGTGACGCGCCCTTCACGACTGTCCGCTGCACAGGAGGCCACCGCAGAGGTCACAGGAACAGCATCGCTCATGCACACCACACACACGCACACACGCACACACACACACACACACACACACACACACAGAGAGACACACTGTTGCTGAGTTGAGCTGTAACATTCGGAACAAAAACTAATGCTGAGATGTTACTGGAACAAATTCGCTCTCGCTGCGCGTCAGATGGACCAGATGCGCCTGGACACTTACTTGGCAACTCAACGTGACAGATGTAGAACACATTTACATTTAGCTTTCAGAAAATGCACCGCACCTCTTCCTCTGCTGGGTTTGTTACGGCTGCCTCCTCTGAAATAAAGTCATCACATACAGCGTTCTTGTGTTTTAGTGGCTGTAGAGACACTGGAGACACACAGATGCACGATGAGCCTTTTCTTGGGCTCATTTTTACTTCTAAATAATTTACCGTCTGCACTCGGGGAAGGGGAATGAAGGTATTTTACCCTTGCTAGTTTACGGGCCTTAGGAGTTTGTTGATGCACTTTTGAGTGTTGCCCCTCAAATTCAATATCAGACGCTTGCGCTCGGCTTTAAATCTGCCTCAACGCACCCTTGAAGCTCAATGTCAGCCAATTTACTCCAGCGGAGGAGTTTAAAAAAGGCTTCCAGTCTCAAGATGGGCCACTGCTGTCAAGGAAGATGGAGCTTTGGTGAGTACGATATACGAACGTCTGATCGATTGGTTTGAACCTGGAACAGGTGAAGAAACGTGGCGACATATTTGGCAAAGTCAGAAAGTTTCTTTTTTTATTGAATCTTACATTCAAACTCAACTAGATCCGAAACAAGCAGTTCCCAAAAGTGGTGTTGCTGTGACCAAATAATATTCATAAAGTAGAAGCTGGTGGGTTGTTAACAGAATCCAGCAGTAAACTCAGTACACTACATCAACTACAACTATCTGACTTTTTGTATTTGAATATTTGTCAGGGTCTCATTTCTAGTCATAAAATGTCTGTACACTTAAAATAAGACATCACCTGAAAACGTAACTTGTTTGGATTTTTTGCTTTTTATACCAAAAAATACACTAATTTGCTTGAAACATGTAAAACATATGAACTGTCTAAAAACCAGTTACCTTTCAAGTGACGTGTGTTATTTTAAGTGTAAAGAGGTTTTTCTTTTGACAAGAAATGAGACCGTTTGACTACAAATAAGTAATAAATATTCCTAGTAACTTTTGAATATTTGCAGAGTAATACCTCTTACAGTATTTCAGATGAATACTGTGTTACGTTGAAGTCCAGTGATGTCAGTCATGTTTGTGTCCACTGGCTCAAAGGTGGAAGCATTAAGAGATGAAGAGGTTCCCGTCCACTCTGTTTAGTTGACAAGCCTTGTGACTCATTAGTCCATTAGCATAAAGCTGGCTCGTCAATGAGT
This sequence comes from Aeoliscus strigatus, assembly GCA_901007665.1. NCBI lineage: Eukaryota > Metazoa > Chordata > Actinopteri > Syngnathiformes > Centriscidae > Aeoliscus > Aeoliscus strigatus. The sequence goes on from CAAKHB010007079.1 coordinate 140,313, forward strand.
CGGTCTTTGAGGCAGAGTCCCCTGGGCGCCATCTGACAGAGTGGCCTTGAACCGTCCGTCGTCACCCCCACCCACCTGTCCAGGTGTTTGCCTGAGGACACAAGCACCAACGTCTGCTACAAGTGTCGTGCCAGTGGAGCCAACTCATCCGCAAGTCAGGACTTGTTTCTTATTTTGTTTTGTGTCGACTTGTCCATCCAGACAGTTTTTCCCCCGTCTCTGTCAACTTTAGTGTATTTTCATTTCAGTGTGCCGTGCAGGTGTGTGTGTGTCAAGCACACCGGGTGTCAGTCAGTGCCAGCGTACGACAGCCCGCCGTAGTCTGATGTGATAGCGTGCCACCATGAATGACAATGTCTCAACGGAGATACAGATGTACCATCTGTGAGAGCGAGGGTTTAAAAAAGGACAGATACACTACAGCTCATCGTGCAGAGCCTCTCCGTCTGCCAGGTCCAGAGCTCCCATCAGCAGCAGGGCTCCGGTGGAATTGTCTCGAACAAAGATGATAAAGGGGTGATCTGCGTAAAACAGCTTGGGCTTTTCTACGTTCTCCTCCTCCAGATCGGCGCTTCCTTCCCCCGCCATGGGAGACAGCTCCAAACAGGCCCAATGCAGGACGTCCCCTAGGTAAAGCTTCCCCTTACTTTTGTCCGCCACCCCGGTGAAATCCGCCACCTTCTGGTCCCACGCGTCGGTCAAGCCCAGCGCAGACAACTGTTTCTGGACAACAGAAAACATCAAGAATCATCTTTTTTTTTTTTAAACCTGTTATGAAAGTGGTGATTCAAACGGTCGACAGCAACATCCTGCATCAGCCGGGAGGACACGGATCAATTATGCACACGAGGAGACCAAACAACCAGCACGATGGACTGCACATTTTAAAATTTCATGACGCTGTGACATTCAGACGCACACTGTCCTTCTTGGGAGTCTGACACTCAGAGAGAAACACACCCCTCAAAGTTAGCGTATCAATACTCTTCTAAAGTTAACGGCATTTGCTTGAGACAAAAATATGAGATGGGGGAGGCTGACAGTTGCCCTTGTTGTGAGCTGGCACAACAAAGTAGGCGACAGAGGGAGAGGAGATGGAAGAAGGAAGCACAGGATGAATAATTTAAGAGTGATGCTCTGTAACCTCAGCACCTCCGATGTTTTGCCTCTGATATGGATTCTACAGGAAGTCGCCGTCCTGACAGGTAGTTTATCCTCCCGTGGCACAGGGCCACTCACAGTGACAGGCTTCTCCACAGGCCAGAGGAGAGCACGTGTGAGTGGATGCATGTACGAGCCTGATGACAAGGAGAGTTGAAGTAGTAGAAATACACTGAACCACCAGAAAAAGATTCATACTAAGATTCACACTACGACGGGGTCGAAAAACGGGGTATAAAGCCCAATTTAGGCTTGTGCATCAGATATGGCGAAGCTTGATGTACACCTCTCAAGAAATGTAACTACAGGTCACAACTACGTGGACCTCAACAACTGTGATTGGACTGTTTGCATCATGTGACTTCCCCAGCTCACAGAGTGGAATTTCATCTCTGCCAAGCAAATACAACTGTCCAAAATGCTATTTTCCACCGAAATGAGTGAGAAGAATATGATGCTGATCTTGTCAGAGTTACTGCGGCAACAGGATCTACTAACATTCAGTTGTTATCGCTTAAAATAAACAAAGAAAAACAGATAAACGATTCAGCGTGGAGCTACGCAACACTTAAGTCATACTTGAAATACATCTGAAACATGGATTGTGGCCAACAGAGGGCGCCGCGGGTTTAGCTACGACCTGACACGCCCACCACCCCCACTGGGACTCAAAGGTTACAACACACAACAAACAGGAACTCGATGTAGGTGACAAACAGGTATGAGTAGTCAAGATTTCCAATACAAGCTGGAGCCGAGTAGCTAACGGAGGCAGCGCGAACGTGTAGGAAGGCTAATGTGGAAAAATGGTGTGCGTTTTGTCTGAACGTGTTCCTGTTTGCGTAGCTACAGCCGCACAGCAGGGGGCCCCTTCCAAGTCAGTGTGGCTTTGTACATAGTTTCTGGATCATGTCCGCTGACGCTGGAACAGACAGATGTTATATACTGCTGTCAACATCTGTCACTCCCATCCTCAGCCAAGCCTTCCCTCCTCCACAGACACACACACACACACACACACACACATCACCAACCGCTCTAATGCAATTCTATTGTCCTCATCCATTATTCCTCCACTCTTCTTGCACTCGCTACCACTACATCACTGTCTTCCTCAGCTGCTCTGCCATGTGCCTGGCATCCCCATCCCTCATCTGCCCTCCGTCGTGCCTCTATTTCATCCCAGTCTGCTGAACTCCGCTCACCAACTCTCCACTCCCCTCCTCATCCTTCTTTTCCTGTGACAAGCCCGCTCAGCACAGCATACGTCACATCCTCAACTCCTGCCTCTCCATCACCAATCGTTCCCACACTCTTTCATACCTATGGATTTAAGTGCGGTCGAATTGAATTGAAGTCGGGCCGATTCCGAATCAAACACTACGCGCGATGAATCACATAAACTCAGAGAAGATGAATCACAGACGGATATGATATCTTCATCTGTCTCCTAGCTGTACATCATTTTCAAACCGATTCACTTGAATCACAAGTCAGAGGCAGTGAGCTGTCATCACTCACCGATCTTCACGTTTTTTTTATCGTGTTCCTGCGATCAACTGACGAATCAACAGAGAAAAACGTAGAGAAACTTTGGTAGACTGTATGAGCAGAAACCCAACCAGGTGAAAGTGACCTCGATGTCCGGGCGAAAGTGCTCGATTACGTGTTTGTTGTTGTTTTTTTTTAAGTCGCTGTCTTTAAAAATGTAGGGACCCTGTGGCAGCATGCTGGGAAACAGGCCAGGAGCCTGGTTGTGGTTGCAGAGGTGTGGCAGTGCATTATATGGGAAGAGGAACCTGTGGGAGATGCTCTTTGGATGGCCTTTCTCTCTGAAGCACCACATGAATGTTAGATACAACAGCACTGGGCAGACTGCTGATGCTTCACACACAACATCAAGCAGCTATGTGTCTGCGAGTGAGAGCCACAGGCTTTGTCAGCCAGGCAACTTCCTCTCGAGGAGTGTGTGTGTGTGTGTGTGTGTGTGTGTCTCTCACTCGGCCTACAGCGGTGCAGTTTAACCAGGCATGGCATCAACCCGGAGGCATGCAGCACTCCACATCACATTATTTCAGCTCAATGGTTAAGCCCACTAAGTAGCTTCTTGGGTGTCCTGTGGGGGTTTTAAGGGGATAGATTGTGGCAGTGAGGACATGCTAAAGCTTTATCTGGGGAGTCACTGTGGTTGATGTTAAAAGCAGGAGTAGCTTTAACAATGACAACGGTGAAAGAACAGAGGAAAAATAAGAGGAAAAGCTCAGATCCAACTTGGAGACAGTGATGCAGTGCTTACAGCGGAAGTTCTGGCATCTGGGGACTCTTTCTGCAGAGTTTGCATTTATCTGCTGCGGCATAGGTTACAAAGGTTCGCGGTGAGTAGTTCTCTCTCCATGCAGCCCTGTCGTCAGCTTGGATCGGCCCACCCAACGCGCGATAGAGTCAGAGGTGAACTAAATAAACTAAATTGTTAGTTGGCAGTTAATGGTAGATAATTAACTACGATGTTTTGAGTATTTGTGTTGAGAAATGGCCTTGATTTTTTTTTTTGAGGACCAGTAGTGTTTCCTCTGGAATGAAGCACTAATTTCAATGGAACTAACGTATTTACTGTCACGGCAAAATCCTCAAACCTCGAATCTGCTCTGACGCTCTTTGAGCAAAACGACCTGAATAATTTGATTTAATGTCCTTTTCCTTACACCTGCTCCCATATTCAGTGTCACATCATCAAAGATTCATACTAAACCCTGATCAACACTAATTCATTCCTCCCAACAACCACAGCTTGCGTTCTGCAGACCTCAGGTCGTGCTGCTACGCCTACGGCCGCGGTTTGTGAGCTCCTGTACTACAACAGCCTGGTAAACAGGTAAGTGACTATTCACCCGCGACACCACGGCAACAATCAAAGACGTCCGGATGTTATAAGCTTGGGAAGACAAGCGATGGCCGCTGACACGTTTCATGTTCTGAATTTCAAAGGCAGACGCTGAAGTCAGAGCAGGTCCAATCATCTGTGACACCCAAAGCACCACAATCACAATCATGACCATCACACAAACCCAAATCTGTCGGCCCTGCACAGCTTCTGTTCCCTCTGGCGAACCAATCACACTCACCTCATGATCCTTTCAAGCTGCTGACGGTGTCCTACCTTTTCTTTTTCTTTTTTCTTTTTTTACAATACTGCCCTTAATATCCTGTGTGGGTGGTTTCAAGTATACAGCATGTGGCACTGGCATCATCACAGCTCCATTTCACATCTCACATCTGATGCAGGCTTTTAGAGAAACCTTTATTTCTCTCTCACCCCATCAGCTCTCAAGGCTTCAAAGCCTCTCCAGGTTTTTTTTTCTTTCAATACTACTCCTATTGGTATCTTATTTACATGAGCTTTTAACTCTTTTGTACGGTCAATGCGCTCCATCGCTCATTCAGCCGCTCGCAACGAGCTGGTTTTGTGGCGCACAAGGCCGAGGCTTCAGCAAAAAAAAAACGGACAAAACTAGGGAAGCCGTGTGTTTTATCTTGGAGTGAGAAATTTTAACTAATGGCCACACTCACATGATGCATTGTGGGAGCCGTGTTAAAACAGCAGCCCCTCCATACTGTACACTGCGGCTGTGTGCTCTTGTAAATATTTGATGGCCTTTTGACCTCATTAGCCATGAATGAGTGAGCGCTCTGCTGCACACTCATACGTCTTAGTCACTAACTGAGATACAGCCAGAACGGAGCTGAAGCACCGACAGGGTGTGATGGTGTGTGTGTGTGTTTGTTTCGGGGGGGGGGTGGTTCTGCTCAGCAGTGGATCAGACAGAAGTGAGAGAGTGATGAGGGTGGTTTATTCAGTGACCTCTAGACCAGGCTTGTTAGGAGGCTTCTCCGTCTGTGGCTACAGACTCCGATGCAGCCTGTCCTTCACCAGACGGGGAAAGAAGGGGAAAAAGAAAAAAAAAAAAGATTCTGCAGCTATTTATATGATAGTGCTCTGTGACACTTTCTACCTTGTCCCCGAGCTATCATTGACCCCCCTTCAAACTGATTCTCCCTTTGCCCGCCACTCCTATTTAGGTCAGCAGAGCCACAACGGGGCGGCTAAGTGATGGCATATTAGAATCCCACCCCACAAATAGTAACTGGATCCCAGGAAGAGATACGACAGCGAGGACAGGCAGAGCTGAAGGAGGGAGAGGGAGAGGAGTCGTCTGAGTCACAGGTGCAGGATGTCGTCTGATCCTTCTTGTGTCTCACATACAGGATGCAAGTGTTCAGGGTTAACGCACACGTGCACGCATACTGGAATGCTCCGTTTGTCCAGATGCTGTCCTCCACGCGCTGACAGACAGTGGTAAACAGCATTAACGCGCGGTGATGAGCAATTATTTGCTCGAGCCGACTGGAACAATGATTGTCAGAGAAGACATGGCAGAAAGTCCCCGGGCAGACGGCTGAGGGAATACAACTTGGTATTTTTTCCTCCAATAGTCTTTCCTCAAATGCACGTTCTTTCCAGAGGAAACAGGAGGAGACATCTCAAAACAGAGACCAAAAAGCTCCTCGGTAATTGGGTTACGGAGAGGGAGGAACGCTGCAGCTGCTCTCTCCAGCAGAGGAGCTGAGTCTCTATTCTGTTCTGTCTCTGGCAGCCCCAGCCATGTCAAAGAGGAGCTTCAGTTCTAGATTACAGACTCCTCCCCAGAGGCTCCTGACAATGTTAATGTCAAAAGCGTGTTCCTCAGGGCACAGGCCAGCAGAGGAACATGGCAGCGCCGCTCTACTGAGATGTTTGTTAAACCAGAAAGAGGGCGAAAATGGATTTCATCAGTTCATGACGGGGTTACAATGTTCGTCTAAAGCCGACATGGTAATCAGCTGCAGTCGGCGTGACCTGCCCTGGAGAAGGGGTTTTACTGACATGCCCTCTGGATCTGTCAGGTTCAACTAACCTCTCTCTGTCTTCGCCTTTCTTCTGCAACCACAACTATTGTACCAGCACTTACTGTCTCCTCTTCTCCACTGAACTCTCTGTGCATTGTCAGGGGCGTGCGTGCGTGTGTGTGTATGTGAGAAAAGCCAAGTCAAGCTCATGAAAAGTTGATGGAGGCAAATAAAAGACGAAATAATCTGTCAGACACAGTGACAGTCGGCGTAAACACTGCTTGTGACCGAATGTGCATGCTTTCCTATGGAGGAAAACAGTGCTGCGTTCGTCCCCAGGTGACGCAGCAATGTCCACCGACGCACAAATTTAGTGACGACACGTTGGAGGGGACACATGGAGAAATAATAACTGGTCATGTTGCTTCAGTCAGGACCTCCGCAGACGTGTTTGTACGTGCGTGTACTTGTGTAACCCTGCTCACATAAGATAAGTCTGTCGGTTTGGGTTTGACCGTAGGCGCCTTAAAAAACATCCTCCCGTGATATTAGAATCAGTTAGTCTCAGTTTTATCAGGCAGACATTACTGTGTTTATCGCTAGCTCCGCCCACCAGGAGTGTGATTGGATGACAAACAGTGTGGCAACTTGCTACGTAAAGCCTGATTTATTCAACGGCGACCTCCGCAGACGGCAACAACAGTGACTGCGTCATGTGACTTTCCAAGCTTGTGGAGCGTTACTTCTGTGTTTGCTGAGAAAATAGAATCGCTCAAACCCAGATCAAACCCAGAAAGAGTAGGGGTGCGCGGAAAATGATGCTGCTCGTGTCGCTGCGGTAACAAGATCCACTCACTTCACCTGATGGTCATAAAACACTCCGGCGAGGTTCGATGCAGAGTGACGCAGACAGACCCAGAAGTGTACACATGCTACCGAGAGCCAACAACAGGTAGGAGATGTTAGTGCATCCAACTGGGGCTTTCATTCAGTAAGTTGTCAGTAAGTAAGATCACCGGAGATGAAGAAGAAGGTGTGAAACAGGGGGCACAGGTGAAGAACACAAGGATGAATTGAGTGAAAAAATGACAAGTCAGCGCGGCGCAAGGACACCGAGAAGACGGGAGACGCATAAATTGAAAGAAAGGAGAGGAAAAAAAAGATGAGAGGACGAGACAGAAGCAGAAGACAAACGTCATGAAAGAATCATGACTGGATTGAGTGGAGACGTGAGATACGGTCTAGAAAATGAAAGACAAGAAACTACAACTCAAGCAGAAGGGCATCGACCTCCCACTGCAGCTGTAAGGAAAGTACTGATGTAGATTCACCTGCAGGCTGAGAGCGCTGCTGACGTTGACCACGGGCAGCGAGACGGCCACGCTGGTGACGTTGGTCCTCTGCAGCCACGTGGACAGCAGCTCCAGGCTCAGCAGCTTGTCCAAGCGGGACAGACTCTCCACGTGGAAGGGCAGCAGGAGCACCAGGCTGGCCTTGCCCCCCCACAGGGTCGCCTCCAGCACCTGCACCATGTTCTCCACGTCTTCATAGCGACGGTACAGGCCTGGGGAAGTGTGTGTGTGTGTGTGGGGGGGGGGGAGTGGAAGAAGTCTTTTCTACACTGTGACATTTCAGAGAAGTTGTTTACAACAGAAGCAGGTTCACACTCACTGTCACGACTGTTCTCGTCTGCATCATCAGTCCAGTCACACATGAATTTTTAAAAAAACAGCATTTCATTTCTCGTTTTAATCTTGTGTTAAAAAAACTCTTGCTACCTCATTGTCTTTAAATATCACTACACACACACACACACACAGTCTAAATTCAAATAACACAAAGCCAGCCTGTGTCCTAGTGTTAAGACAATGCATAGAATTTACTGAAATGAATTATAAAGTGATAAATGGGGGGGAAGCAGATTGGACTCAACAGATGTGGCTCAGTTTCCCTGGTTTTTATTAGTTGACAGGAGCCAAGCGGCGACAGACTGTGTTGTTGTTGTCTTACCTGCCCTGTGCATCATCAACACTTTGGTGTATTTCTTCCCCAAGAAGGTGCGGCGATCCGCGCTGTCCTCGCTGAACTCTCTCTCCCACAGGCCTGGACAAACACACACAGAGTGTTTGTGAGCAGAGAGCCTGACAAGGACGGAGGGACGCCGAGTGGGAGGATCTATGTTCATTTATCGACCGCTGCTGCGCATGAATCACTGATGACTATTAAAAATGTCTTCTCCAAGCTGCGGCGTTCCAGTGCCAAACAGAGGCCGTTCCCAGGTTCGATGTTCAACAGCCGACCTGTTGGCACCTGACGTTTAAAAAAAAAAAAAAAAAAGGTCGCAAATGACCTCATGACACAGATGACATCACTGGGACGCCAGCGCTCTTCATCTTCTGTCCTTTATCGATTTGTCATTTGAAAAGATCGCCGCTCTCACAACGGCTCCATAAGGTCAAAAGTGATTACATGGCTCATTTGGCCTCATGAAAGCGCAGCGATAAATGGCCCAAACTGTTATTAAGCATCGAACTTCGGGGAGAAGAAGAGTCTTTTCTTCATATTAGCAGCAAACGTGCAACGCTGCTCAGCACTTGAACCCACTTAGTACCGACACCAGCATCCATTTGACTGATTCCTAATCAAGTGTTAATGGTTCTTATTTGTCATTCTTTGCGGCATAAAGTTTGTTGTAAATTTCCGGCGAGAGCTAAACTTTAAACTACAAAAGAATATATGCCTTCACAGAGACGGGTGTTCCCAGAAACGCAAATGACTTCAGATTCACAGACTAGCCAGTCGCAAATTACGGCAAATCGATGTGATTCAGGCTCCACAGCACGCAGGCAACAGTTAGTTCTCCACTTCCTGGAACATCAGAAAGAGAAATATGATCACGCTGGAATCCAAAACCAACCAGAACCGTTGTCAACGTGACGCTGTGACGCGTGCGCCCCCCCGCATTATCCTCCTTCACAGGACGGCGACGGCGGCAGCGTGAAATTACATTAATATCCATTAATATCCATCAACAATAAACAATGAGACGCCCGGTCGCTCAAAGACTTCATATTGTCAACTTCAGGAGAAAGCCAGAGGAGAATCAATGGCGGTCCTCCCTCATCAACTTGTGATTACAAGGGCTTGTGCTATTTCAGATGTGAGTATTAGAAGACCCGCTGTTCTCCTTTGTCTTTTCATTCTTCCCCGTGTTATCGTCTGTACATTTCTTTTTTTCCAGTCGTCTCCAGTGTTGGTGTGAAACAGGAACAAAGCCTGAATTAATTAACTAGTGAGGACTGGAACTCCCAATGTTGGATCCCTGAACTACGTCTGTCAGGCTCATAATCGGGCTCCTTCTCTCTCAGCAGGCCGTCTTCTCTTTCTTTACGTCTCCCAGCTTCTCTGCCGTTTCATTGATGCTGTTTTTCTTTGTCCCACCAAGGAATCTCCCCTCACACTCCCGTGTCATCCTCCTCCACGTTGCTCTCCTATAAAACATGTTGCCCTTGACCTTCGCCTGCTTTGAATGCTGCATAAATCCCGGGGAAGGAAGCACTAAGGACAGCCACAAGGCTTTTTAATCCCCCCCCCTCCCGTTCAATAATTAAAAGTGAAACAAACAAACAAACAGAAGCACTGGAGAAATCGCCATTTTGAAACCGCAGAAACTGATAAAGCGACATAAAACCGGATGTAAAAACACTATCGACCTCTGTAAAAACTTAATCCAATTTGTGTGCTGCAATCTGCTGTCTAATCTACTTTTTTTCCCAGAAAATTAATGAACCAACCAAACGTAGGTTGCTTTACAGAAAAAAAAAATAATTGTGCTATTAAATCAAAACATCAAAACAAAAGAACTTAATTAAAATTCAAAGACTGACGTGTCAAGTCAGTCGGTGTGATTTTCTGTCAATCTGTCGTGTTTTTTGGTTCTTTTGTCGCCTCTGCGCCTGGTAAAAATAAACAGCTACAGGAGGGAACAGAAGATGTAGACAGAAACAGATAAGGACGTGAACAGGAGAGAGGACGTGTGTGTGTGTGTGTGTGTGTGTGTGTGTGGCGGCGGGGTAGATTAGAATACACGATAAACAATGACAAAAGCGCAAAAACAGCGACGAATGCCACAAAAAGAGCGCGTGAGACGGGGGGATATATTTAACGCGTCGCCATCTTTTGTGAGGGACCGCAAAACAAAAGTGAGCTTTAACGTCAGCACGCGTTTCAAAACGTCGGCTGCGCTCCGACAAGGGAGATGGGCAGATTATGTTCCTGAAAAGTTTCCATAAAAACAGCCCATAAGCTGTTTCTTTTTCCTGACAAAGGACTAAAGACTTTGTCTGACAAGACTTATAAAGATTTAACAGTCGTGTTTAAAAGGGCACCGTGACCGGTGTCCGACTTTAGATGCAGATGATGTGTTTTGCCGGGATGCAACAAACCCACAGATGGCGCCGTAAATAACCGAAACACTGGTCAGCGCTGCAGCCGAGACGGGCCGATGCAGAATTGGAGCAGTCCGAGCACAGATGTTGGGTATGACACCGAGGAGGAGAGTGTGGACACTTGTTACTCAATTATTTAAGATGACACATCACC
>CAAKHB010007079.1:152705-167129 GCA_901007665.1 Aeoliscus strigatus
GCAGTTCACGGAGGAAGTTTCACCGGCTCCCTCCTCAACTTCTCCTCCGGACAGAAGCTTCCTATGAGGCGTCGCGTTGCGTTGAAGTCCGTCGGATAAACCCGTTTTACTTTTACAAAAGACGCTTAAATACGATGCTAATCCTGCATAAGTACAGTGATACTGGAGCAGTACTCGACATAAATATGACACATATAAAGTACATCTACCAGAATGGTTGTAATAATATATATAGTCTTGGTGTAGATATTCAAATAAATTATAAAAACAGATGTAGTGTGAATATCGATACATTATAAACCCACATTTAATTCAATCTAATAGTCATTGGCAGTTGTAGTTCCTCCAGTCATTCAAGCGGGGGCGCTAATGTTCCATTCATATTCTCAGGTGACTGCCCCCCCGCGCCCCCCGTGACAGGATGCTGCGTTTAGGGGGCTCTTGAACTTGACACCCTGTCTGTGTTTCTGGATTCTCCATGTTTTCCATGTCAGAGACCAACCTATAAACCTACTCTATGGAGAATCCTTCTTTACAGTAGTTGTACAAGTGTTCCATCAGTGAAAAGTAGGTCGACCAGCCTGCATTATGTCTGACCCTTTCATTTCCTCACCCTCTCACCTTCTTAAAGCATCACTTCTGATAACTTGTAGCACATTGCTTCAGGATGAGGATTATAACCCAAATTGAGGGATGGAGAATGGTCATATGCGGTCCTGATCAATAAATGTAGAGATAGACTAAGGGGGCTTGAGCAGGATCAGAGAGGAAGACGGAGGAAGATAACTGCTCGAGACCACCAATGCTCAGCAATCAGGCCAAACATGACAGCTTGTAGACCCAACCAATTATTTACCCCAGCCAAATCAATAGAGCTCTCTCTGAAAGATAGCCATCAGCAGCGCTATCTGGAACACATTCACAGCAGAGAGTGCAAACACACACTGAGCTCTCTGCTCACTCTCGCTCTCTTGTCTCTTTTTGCAAACACGTGCAGACACGTTAGTTATCGTCCATCTTTAAAAACAAGACATGAATCACAGACTTTTTAGACGCTTAAACTGAAACGAGGCAAAAAAAAAAAAAAACAACATCATCCAATTGTATTACAGGAGCTCTCTCTCTCACACACACACACACAGACACACACACACACACACAGTTAATTCCAAGCTACAGGGGAGAGGTGTAGGATACATGTTGGGGGTGATGAGTCAACATGCCCCCCCCACACACACACACACACTGGAGACCTCCCAGCGCCACATCACAGTGAATTGTGTCCGTAATGAGTAGAGCACCCGTGCAGGTAATTTGTGAAAAAAAAAATAAAAAGCAGGCGCTGCAGTTAAACGAGCCCCTGGGGAGCTGGTTGGCAACCTGAGAAGACCCTCGGTAAGCAGATTACACATCCAGGCATTTGTACACGGGTGCACTTTAACCATAATGCGGCTCCGCCTCCTTCCATTTACCTTGCGCCCCAGGGGCTCACCTGCACCCTGCCCCGCTCGCACCTTGTCCGAGCCTCCAGCCCTGATTCAGTTTTCCCACTTCCAGATGTCATTTTCTTGTGTATTTCACGTCACATGTTATCCATTTATGCAGCCATTGTCCTTGGCTGCTGTCAGGGTTAAACGCTCGTGGCTCAAGGGCTCAGAGAAAGAATCAGCACCTCACGACCGAAGCCGCTCCGCTCCCCGTCAGCTGGCCCAGGGACATTCAGCTACTCTTTGCTCTCATTTCCCTCTTTGTTTCTCTTCAATGCACATTCACTGGCATTTATTTTATTATGACCTTCTCCTCCCCTTTGCTCTTTCCAGGATGACACATCTCACTCGCTCTGCTTCCTCCGTTTTACATAACCTCCTTTCCTCCCTGCATGTCACTTTGCCGAGGGTATGTCTCTCTAAGCTCCACACACACACACACACCTTCTCAAAGGAAGTGACATCTGCTCGACAGGACATAAAAAAAGACCAAACGCGTGTACCTTTAAAACACACCTATAACAAAATGTCCCACCCCCACCTTCTCATCTCTCACCTCCTCCTCCTGCCTGTCAACCCATTTCCCCTCCATTTTGTCACGTTCTCCAATTCCTTCACTGCTACTCCTACTCGTTTCCCATCTTTCCTCTGCTCCTTTCCAACGCCTCTCGCACTGATTTTGGAGTGTGGACAGAATAAACAGTGGGTAACATGTGAAACCCCGTTCTCGCCACTTCTGGTCGACATGTCCTAAACTGGGTCAGAGCCGATGACAACCGGCAGAGAGGCAGATTTGACGGACGGGGGTCTGGTCTGCTTCCATCATTGTGGCTCCTTCAAATTACTAAATGTGCAGCCAAAGCTGCTCAGCTGCAACTCAGGGCTGTAACTAATGTGCACACACATCATTATCAGTCGCAGGAATCATGTTGGAAAGCAGCAGCATCAGAGAAACAGACAGACGAAGGGGGGGGATAAATACTCAGATTTGCAAATTTGATGTTTAAGCTATAAATACAGATTGAGGCTGGGGTTTGGGGAGCAGATGTCCCCAGACTGGAATGTTTTTTTTTTCCTCTCCTCTTTGAATGTAGGACGAAACTCTACAAGGCAGCAGGAGGTGTGGACGGACAGATGGAAAGACGGGCGTGTAATCGATGGAGGGGGGAACGAGAGAACGCGGTGAGGGAAAGGTGAGGAGCCTTGTGGAACAGCGCCGACAATCACAGACACATCTGCCGACCGTCGGCTATGTTTCCAATAAACGTTTCGACTGCCAGAACAGAAGGAAGTCGCTATGTGAACAACCGGGTTCGCTCTTTTTCATTAGACGCTGCTATAAATTACCCAAACTTCAGGGGGATTCGGAGCGAGCTGCAGACGCACACCTACACAGCGAGAAAGGCAAACAAGTAGCTTTGAATGTGTGCGTGAGTCAGACAGAAGAGCAAATGCCAAGCAAGCGCATGAGTAAACATCTGCTTCAAACAAGTGTCAACAACTGTCTTTACAGGAATTAAATATTGCTCTTAACCCCGCCCCCAAGTAACCGCCACACCTGTGACTCACATCTTTGACGCATCGCCCCGCAACACACACACACACACTGAAAAAAAAGAAAAAAACAGTTGTGGGTGCGCTCTCTCCCAAAAAGATATGCTGACACCCACACTCGCAAACACACAGCTATTATATCCACTGGCTGTGAGTTTGCCAGCAGCCAGCTGGTACTGTCATGTCTGATAGGCTGGAACAGAGACAGAGAGGGAGATGAGGCCGGGAGAGGAGAGGAGGAAGGAGGGAGGCAAGCTGGGAAAATGTCTACAGCGGAATGCATTAGCAAGACCCCCGTCTGTCTGCTTGTTACTGATCGGGAAAACTGTATCCAACTCTGGCGAGTCATTACACTGTCTCATTTGGGTCCTCGGGGAGGTTCCTCACTTCTTATCTCAGGCCTGTAAACTCGAGGCCGCTTTATTTTCCTCCTCTCTGCGTCTATGATCCGTTTGTTTTTCCACACAAGCTCATCACGATCGTGACACCGCGTCGCCACAGCTCAAGTGAGGGAGTGTGTTTTTGTACCCAGTTGTTTTGTTGCGTTGTTGTTTTAATAAAAAGGGAAACTGGAGAGTTTTTCTTGTTGCCTGGCAAGACTAACAACGCTAATTAAAATGTTGGAGATCAAGACAAATCACCGGGCAATTATCTCCTCATATGCGTATGGTGTCTGACTCTCAAAAATAATACTTAAATGATGGGGAGAAAAACATGGCTTTTTTTTTTTTTTAGCATTTTAGCTGGTGAACAAACATTTCTGAGTGGTTCTCTGAAGATGTGAATGATTTGTTTGCAAGATAAATTGGAGCCCAGCCCCCGATCAGGGTCCATGTGAAAAAAAACAAAGACAATTTATCATTCAGCCTACGATAACAAGACCTTCGACTTCTCTTCACCACATTTGGAGAAAACTGTCAGGCTGAAATCTTGAACACAACCGTGACCTCACGGGAACGGACACTGGACTGACTGCAGATCACTGGAGAGACTTTCAAACTCACCGGTGGGTTTCGGGACAAATGGTGGATGAAGGAGGGAGGAACAGGGGACAGAGAACATGAATGCATGACGTCCATTGACGGTGTCCTCGACAAACAGGTACGGTGGTGTGTGAAGAGAAAACCTGAATGCTGGAGCCATCAAGTGAGAGGACAGAACAAGGTTTGTCCCCTTGTAAAAAAGAAGCAGTTGATACAAAAAACCATGGGCCATTGAAGGTTCTTTGAAGCCAGCAGAAAGCAAACCGAGGTGTTAGCCGGCGCGCTCCAGAAACCCAACGAGAGAATCTCTTTTGGAAGAACAGTGTTCCTTCCCCCTGTAGCGTTCTAGAAACTCTTTGCCAAGGTACTGTGGAGCAGTTCTGGCGGCACAACACCTCATTAGAGCTGGAGGGTCTTCAGGGAGGCTTATGAGACAATTCTCCCACACCAAACAAGCTACATATTCACCCGAAATATCTTGTAATGGCGACAGTCACGGTGAGCGCTGCGGTGTTTGATAATGAGCGTGGGAATAACTCGTGCTGTGTGTTGTAGAAGTGATGATCAAATGGAAGAAATGCGATCAGTGGTTTCAGGACATTTACGACAAGGCTTTGCTGCGTCAAGGGTTCAGTTCACACCGCGCTCTCATGACAAAAACACACTTCCTAAAAAATAGCTTGCTGTGTTGATATTTCTGTGTCAGACTGGTTATTTTCTAGGTCTCAGATGGCCATTTTTTGTTCATATCTGCTGGTGAAAAACTGGAACAAGTTAATGAGAACCTGCAAAGTACGTAGTGTGCATAGTGTACTACAAAGAAGTGGACGGGCTTTGAGACACAGCGCTAGTTTACTTCAAGCGATGGCAACGGCCGAAAGTGATCAGATCTTGTTACCACTGCAAAGCCAGTGAGATTGGCTTGATTTTCCACTCACATATCGCCTTTGGAGCGGTTCCATTTTCTCGGCAAACACGCAACACGCTCCGAGAGCTGCGGAAGTCATGTGACGAAAACACTCCTATCGGTTGTTGCCGTCCCCAGAGGTCACAGAGGTAGTTCCACTTCTGGAGAGGTGCACATCAGGCTGCAACAGAAAGCATAAATCAGGCTTTACACATGTGAATCATCACTTGGGAGAAAAGTTTGGATGTTAAGAGGCATCAATCAAAAGTCTGTGAAAGTGAAGTGATGATGATGGTTGGTGCTCATGGCTGCTCTTTAATTAAAGTAAAACCCATTGAACTTTTCACAGGTTCAATTCAACTGCCCCCATCTGTCCTGCTCATACAGCTTCAAAAATGTTATTGCGCTGTCATTCCAAACATATAGCTCACGCTGACATTTGGAGACCCGACGACCACGGCCGGCTAAAGATTAACACCGATAAGGAGTGTAGAGGAGCGACCGTCATCGCGCCCCATGTTTAATTCACAGCCTCCCCCTGTGCAGTACCATACATATTTATAGAGATTAGTGCATTTACATGTATACTGACACCCTCTCTCACACACACACACACAGAAGTTCAGCCTATCCCAGAGGGCAGGAGCTGTCATTTTAGTCCTTCACAGTGGTTACTGTATGCATGTGTCCCGTGGAGCACACACAGAGATCCATTGTGTGATACAGATTGACTGATAGATGATAGCTGCAGGGTAGGTGGGCACTGAGTCATCTGGGGGGGTGTTGGGAGGTGGGTGGATGGAGGGGAACTCTGGGGGCTGGGAGAGGGTTCGCAGAGGTAGACTGTCGGTCACTCCCGCCTCATGGGAAACTGGTTCAACCACAGCTTAAGGGCACAGTGATGGAGGGAGGAAACTGGAATGACGTGGGAAAGGAAAAGGGAGCAGAGAGGGCAAAGGTCAAAGTGTGGAACTCACTGAGACAGGGGATGGGAGTAACTGTGGGATGCAAATGAGGAGTAAAAGGTGTGTGTGTGTGTGTGTGTGTGTGTGGGAGGGCTACGAAACAAACTCACGTGGGAAGGAGGGCGGCGGAGCAGTCTACATGGCGTGAGAGGTGTAACATATCACCACGGCTCTGCTTCCACATCAACAGGTGATGTCATGCGGTTGAATGTAACACCGTCACGCCGGCTTCGGGCTGACGGGGTCTGGTGGAGGAGACGGGGGAAACCTTGTAAAAGGAGGAGGAAAAAAAAAAAAAAAAAAAATCAGCTCTTTGTATTTTCATCCCGTTGTCTCTTTTTCTTTCACAGTGTACACGAAAGCTACTGTCTCTCATCGCAACACTCACACACACACACACACACACACACACACACACACCTTCCGCCTCCTCTAAGCCGCTCTGCTGTTCGCTCTGGCGAGGTTCAAGATGGATTTCCCTGTGTGTCAGTTCATTTGCTGCTATATGCAGAGCCCACATCTATCAGCGAGGAGATTTAAGCTGCTATGAAGGTCAAAGGTCAACTTGTGATATTATTCTGCTGTTAATGGCCCACCGTGTCACAGGGTCGCTAATACTGCTGGAAATGACTGCGAAGACAGCTGTGTGCGTCTGTGTGTGTGTGTGTGTGTGACATCAAGAGCCAGTTAAACCACCAGTTAGTCACATGACAGCAACTTTTTCTTGCATCAGAAACGCTCAGTCAGTGACACATGAACGCGCACACACACACACTTTGCCTGTCAATATTGAACAAAAACTATTAGATAAAAAAAGGTATATTTAAACGGTATTTAGTAAAAGCATATGCTTGTATTTGGAGAGAGGTGTGTGTGTGCATTGATTCAGTTTGCATTCATCAATATTTCATTAAGTTCAGCTTCACCCAGTGTGAAGTCCAAAGATGTACACGCAGAGGTTGTAAATATTACTTCAGCGTAATTCCAAAGCGGCCACAGGTGCAGCTCTCATGCATTTATTAAGAACACATTTAAATTTTTAAACTGTTGGATTGCATTGTGTTGTGCTGCTGATGTGCAGATTCACTTCAGAGACGAAAACACACACAGATTTTAAGGGGGGGGGGGGGGGGGGTGTCTCACTCCACCACAGAGGAAACTTTACAAACCAAATTGCCATTCCATGAAACCCTGCTCATCTTAAAAGATCCGTCTTTTATTTTTACTCACATTACGGGCACGGCCATCAATAATTCATTGTCACTTGCAGTTGCAGACGATTACCGTAAACAAAACGGGCCACAACAGAGTAGCCTTTACTGGCATCTGTGCTGCATAATGCAGTGTTTCTCTTCATCAAGCCACAGTCGATACACAGGACGTGTTGGATACTTGAGGCTCTCGTGCCATGCGATGGCGGCCAAGTTGACTGTAACTGTAAATCAAAGGTGGTTTGCAGATGTCTGCAGTCAGTGGTGCGCTACTAGTGAAGCGCTGACTGATACGAGCTCCTGAGTGAAGATGACCTGGCCTCAGCCGATTGAGTGCAGCGAACAGCTGACCTGCCTCTGCTGTTCGTGGCGTCTCCAGCCATGTGTTCCCGCTGTAATATTGATGCGGCGCTCCTCAAAGCGGCTGCGAGCAAAACCGTAAACACTTCCTGTGTTTCCTTTCAAGCGGCGATGTGCTGAATGGCTGATGAGATGATAAGTCACGGTGTTTTTAACACTCCTCTTACACGGTGCAGACACGGTTCAAAGTCAGGCCGATGCTCATTCTGGTTTTGATGCAACTGCTAGGGAAGAAAAGAAAAGCCAAACTGGAGTCTGTTTTTCGAGAGCAAACGTTTGTTTTGAACTGTTCATGGTCATGTACAGATCCTAAACCGTGATACTCACAGTCCTCATGATAATAAAGCAACCTCTCTAGAAAATGACAGCAATTCTGCCTTTTCTTTGCCCCAATGACCCTCATCCTTTCGCCCTACCTGGCTTGATTTACGGTTGTCACGGTAACCACTCCATTAAAAGCCTAACAGTCCGCACAGAACAATAGATGCCATAATTCTGACAAATTTCCTCGCGGCTCACTGAAAAAGCATTGTCATTAATTGTGATTACACGTGTGCGTCGCAGCACGAGCACGCACCCGGACACCTGGTATACATGTCTGAAACGGTCGACTCTGAAAGCACGGACAAAGAGGAGCCACGGTGAAATCTGCTCTGTGCAGCTCCACCAAAGACTTGCTTTGCTGTTTTCTCTGTGGGCGCAATTTGAATTTAGTTTTCCTTTAACAATTTCTTATTCAGGCAGCAGGAGGATGACACACACACACACACACACACACACACACACACACACACACACACACAGACAGAGAGGCACAAGAGAAATGTTCGAGACTCTATGAGCTCCAGTGATACACACCGCTGGAATTCAAAAGGAGCAGCTCCTTTGCAGGGGGATCATATTCCTACTTTGTAGAAGTGATGAGAGCAGCAGCACAGAGACGCGGCAATAAACCAGGAGGCTGTAGACTCGGGTTTGCCGAGGCGTTTGCATAATGAACAGTGTAATTATTTTCTGTTCCTGTACTGTATTGTGATAATCCTAACAGATGAGCGCTCAGGTGGACAGACGGCAGTAAAGAGCGGAGGAGCCGTCGCCGGGTTTAGTGGGCTGCGGCCTCAGCTGTAATGAAGCAGGTGGAAGCGGCCACATCTTGGAGGGCGCCTGCTTTAATAAGCCTTTGTCTAATTGTGAGGACACCACACACACATACAAGCGAAAGATAGAAAGGAAAGGACAAATCTGTGAAGTCGAGGAGCCGAGAGGGCGGGAAGTGGGAAGCAATCAACTGCCTGGTTCTTATCATGTTCCTCTCCCCTGCTCCCAGCTCCGCATTTGGACGCATTACGTCGCCCAAATTATTTCATAAGCATGTCGGCCTTCACCACCAGCGAAGGGAGAATGCAAGGGAATGATGTACAAGGCGCTGATTAGACCTAATTATGAATCCTGATTAAGGCTTTTAATTAGTCAAGCCAGCACTTCAGCTGGAGAGGGCGGCAGAGATGGAGTCGACAGCGGAGGAGAGAGGGCCCGGATTCAAAGGAGAGTGGGAGAAGGGGAGAGTGGGAGAGCGCCGTGCGGAGAGGTGAGGCGTAAAGCGAGAGAACGCAATAAAGCATAAAAGAGAGCTGGTATATTGGAATGTTAATATGCTGAAATCTAATATTAAATGGCAGAGAGTGAGTGGAGGGCTGGAGGGGGAGATGGGACAAAACCTCCAGCCGAGGAGACCTGAACTTCAAAATATTTCAAAGTCAAAAATAATTCACTCTTGGTTGGCTTTTTACCTCAAAATAGATGGACAGTTTTTAAATAACACTGGCGGTTATAGGATCTATATGAGCAGGCTGACTTTAACGCTTTCTGATTATAAAACCGCTTTTATCAATAGTACCGCCGTTTATCAATAGTAAGACGCCATCGTGTGCTATCGGCTGTTTCCTACTTGCACATGTACATGTACATATTCTGTTGTTTTATTTCTCTTGTATTGTTATTAGCCTTGATTTGTTCATTTTGTTAATCTTTTTTTTAATTGAAGAGTTTAATCATGGTGATATTGTACCTCAGCATAAGGAAGCAGAATGTGTGTGTGTGTGTGTGTGTGTGTGTGTGTGTGTGTGTGTGTGTGTGTGTGTGTGTGTGTGTGTGTGTGTGTGTGTGTGTGTGTGTGTGCGCTCCATGGGTGACCTGTTGTCAACGGTGACTTGAGGAGACATGTGAAAAGTTTCAAAAGGTGGAACGTGAACACCTGCAAACCAGCTGTATTAGACGTCTGACACCCGCTGAATGTTCCGGTACACTGGGAAGCCATGATGTATGTGTGTATGAGTGTGTGTAACAGGAGAAGTACATGTGATTATTGTTTTATTATATTTTCCTTCACCCATCCAGGAACTAAACTCCATCAGTTTTCCAGCGGTGGAGCAGATACACATTCATCTCCGTCGACAAGGTGTTGACTCCGGTTCCCTCCAGCCGTCCGACTACACGGACACACATCTGTGCACCGACTGATTCCATCTCCCTTTCTGACTCTTCCCACCAGTGTTTGCCTGCATTCCTCTGATCGTCCTTCATGGGAGCTCTGATTCGCTTCTGCACCGCTGAGCTGCACCATTTGACAGATCCTCGTTACAATCATCTCCTCTCAGTTGTTCAATTCTTCGCCTCTCATCTTCCTCTCCTCATATTCTTGTACTTTCCCTTTGTTCTGCTTCCCATCTGGCTTTTTTCCCTCTCAGAGTACCTCAGACCCCTCCCTCCCCCTCCCTCCGTCTCTCTCTCTCTCTACTGTAGACCATTTGGCACAAACCTCATTTCTCCTCCTCTCATCCCTCGCTCTCACCTCAATTTTCGGCTGTTGCATAATTAATTAGCAGCACTGTTCACTATCAATGCAATTACTCCAGAGGATGGAGAAAGGGAGAAAAAGGAACGAGAAAAGACGGGGGAAATAAAATATGAACCAAAATGGAGACTCCATGAAAAACATGCAATTAGAAAAAAAAAAAAAAAAAAGAACAGAGAAAAGAAGAGGGATTAGCGAGTACAGATACTGTCAATGAGGGCCATGATTATGACGATGCAAAATGTGTTTTGAGGCTCAGGGATCCAGATGGAGGGTTTCGTTCAAAATGTGCAAATCATACATATCCTCGACTGCAAAATTCCATCGATCCGCCGAGGAGCTGCATCTTTAAAATGCTGCTCAAACATCTGTGTGCAAAGTAAATGGGGAAAAAACTTTGTGGAAGATTTATACATCTGAGGCCGCCGTGAACGTCTCTGCGTGTGCGCCCATGCCAAACCCCGCTCCTAAATTTCTGGGAACACGCCCCTCTTTAATCTTGTTTGGACATAAATACTCATTCCATTCTGATCAAGCGACCCTCTGAGAGCAGCCTGTGATGTTACCCAGAGCCACATGCAGCAGAAAACGGCGTGTTTGTGACCCGTAACAGCCTGCTAATAAGAATAATGATACATAAGTGGGACAAATGTATGATTATTCTCATCCCCTCATTACTGTTTCATTTGGCTGAGCGGCTGTATGAAACCATTTGCACATGCTGGACTCCGACCAAACGTGTAGAAACATTTCTTGGTACAGCTATATGATGTCACTGAGTGGTTTCAGCTGAAGTATAACATTTGGGTGAAGTGCGCGTGAAGGAATGTACATTTTTGTGGAATATTAACCTGATTTTCTGTGTTTTCGTCTGGGCATGTACATGCATGTTGAAATGTGAATACTCCAAAGAAGGCGCTTCAATTACAGGTCGAAACAAGGCGTCATATTTGCCAGTGATCCAGGAAAGTGTCAACATTTGCTGGAAGTATTTACATATTCGGAGACTGGTTTCAATATGGTGACATTTCAGTTTGCACACATCATATTTCTGGTTATTGAGACATCACGGTCTTGAGAGAAACAAGGTAATATGCCACCGCGTGATCGGCTCAGACTACAACCTGCACAGCGGCCCGGGCTAAACTACAAAGTCTACTATTTCAGCGCAAAATACGTATGAAATGTTGTAATTATTGACTTCGATATGCTTTTGTTGCCTCCTTCATGTCGACAAAATGCATTTTTTTTTTCATAATTACAACATCCTGTGCTCATAATTACAAGATCAGGATCTCGTGATTGTAATCACACGTCCGTGTTTTTTGCTTTCCTACGTAACAGTGGCAGATAATTAGACCCTTTTTTAAACATTGTGTCCAGCAGCTTCACTCCAATCTACTCAGTAAAGCATTTAAAGGCTGGACAAAGTGAACAGACCACGTAGCTGCTGGAACTTCCATCACAATTTACATACAAATAGCCTTTGGCAGAGATTTAGCCAAGACCCATTACTTACTCTGCGGCAATTAACACAAAGCCAATGCATTCAAGGATCAATGCCATTTGTCTGCCTTTAATTTGCCAGCCAGATATCATATTACGCTGCCGGGATGGAGGAGTTCAGTATTTCATCTGTGACTGAGGGATTAGAGGAGTGTGATGAACACACAGCGGCCTACCCGCCGCCACCAACAGAGTCTGACAGCCCATAACTGACAGACGGACTAATATGACTTAATTCCTCCTGCATGTAATTCTTTGTCCTGCTCCCAACCATCTAATAGCAACGGGACGTGTGCTCACGTGCAACTGGTGTCTTTGTGTGGCGCTCTTGACTGCCTGCCTCCGTCCATTAATGCAGTCTGATTCAACGCAGACAAGGGAAAGTGCTTCTTCAGACGGGAAACAATCAACAGGGCGCGTTAAGAACATGGCCCGTGACGAGAGACGTTCGGCGGAAGCCGTTTCATTGTCTCCTGTCCCCACTGTTCATTCGCAGCCCGCTCAGCCGCGTTGGATTGTTGTTTCTATGGCTCTACTTCCAGACGTTCATTAGAGAAACAGCAGTTCTGTAAGCATTAATGACTGACTCACACAAAAGGCAGGCGAAGTGGAAACGTGGATTTACGAGGAGGACGCACGTAGAAGTCATTTAAACGAACACAGCCGGCACACACATAAACACACACTGGAATAACCTGCAGCTTCTTCTAATTACAGCCGAATGTATTCAGTGACACTGTCGCAGCACTTTATCATGGCAGGATGTGATTTGAATTGAAATCTCTTTCTCTGTTGTGTTAATTGTTTACTGTAGGCTAATTAAAGCGTGCCTGTCATTAATGGTGATCACTGCGCTCTGCAGATGGAGGCAGAACCTGTCGGAGGGGGGGTAGACAGCAGACAGCGGGGGAGAGAGAGGGGGAGCTATGCAGATTCGTAATTTGATGATCAGAACAGTTCTATTTATAATTTAACGCAGCTCTCCATTGCAACTTTTAGAAACGTGCAAACTGTGTGTGTGTGTGTGTGTGTGTGTGTGTGTGAGTAGAAAAGTGCACAAGTGCATTTTACACACACACATGCAGTCATTCATTTTCAGATGATGAAAGAATAATAACTAATTATGAATGTATCCATCTATCAGCGTTCACACAACACAAAGCTCACATCGCTTGACAAGAAAAGATTCTTTTTTTAAACAATTTAAAGGAAAAAAAACATAAAACTTCAGATAAAAACTTTAGATAATTTCTATCTTCATCGGATTTATGATAATAATAATAATGGCATCTTATCTGAGAGCTAAATTAATGATAAAGTCTAATGAATCAGCTGCTTGCAACCATAACATGCGTCGCGTCCCATGAAAGTTGTGTTTCAGCAGTTGTGTGTGTCTCTTTGTCCTGCGGCCTGCTCGTGTGACGCGCCAACAACAGAGAAAACAATGTGCAGGCTCATGTCAGTCACCGTTAGCCGCCGCGGCCGTGTTTGTTAGTGCGTGTCTTTCTCCATCACTGCGTGTCCATCCACATTAGAGCCAGCGTCGGGATTAAGTGGCACCGCTGAAGGTACACGGCAGCCAGAAGTGGTTATATCTTCATTTACCTCTGGCAGCTGGTGATTTGTGCATCACGCAGGTGTGTGTGTGTGTGTCAGCGGCGAGTGTGTGCACGTCACATGTAGATGTGTGTGTACCGTATGCGTACGTACGGGAGAGACAGAGATAGATGGAGTGTGGATGATGAATGTGAAAGAAGGCTAATCTCTATTGATAAGAGCGGGATCACAGGTGAAGGTGCTGATGTAGAATCGTTGCAGCAGAATGCAGATGAGGCCGACACTTGGGAACTTCCAAACGAAAGCGGTTGAAACGAAGCTCTCAGCTGCTTGTACGACAGCTTCCACCCACAGTTAAACACCAGTATCAGCAGCAGGTTTCCACAGCAAATTAGCAACAAAAAAAAAAAAATCAAAGCAGCAGGGTTCAAGACAGTGATGTGAGTGTGTTTAAAGACAGGGAACTAGTATGTTTTTTGTGTAAAATAATCAATTTGTGTCTTTTTTTTTTTTTTTTACTTTCTCTGAATTTACTGTGAATTTGAAAGATTGAAATAGAACTGATGATGAATTAAACATTTTCTCCACCTGATTGAAGTTTCCTGCTGAATGAGAAATAGATCTGGAGTCTGATTAACCGCTTTGAAAAAGAAGAAATGTCTGTGGTTTCCTGACAGGTGGAAACAAGTCGACACCAGGGCGAAGCATCAGGTGGCTCCCAGTGGGTTCTGGAGGCTGGATCCACCCTCTGGATCCACCTCTGGACACCCAGTGGTGTACTGAAGTATTAGACCTCCACACGAGTCATTGTTCTTAGTGTTATGGAGATGTGAGTCGTGTCAGAATAAGGACGTGAGCGTGATCAGCAGCCAACCATCCATCATCCATCCACTCCCCACTGTCCCTCTCCACTTCCTTCTCCCCTAACGTGTCCCCAGGCCTGCATCTACACCCTCACTTTTGTTAGCGTTGCCCTGCGCGACCCCGCTGGAGGCGGTTGTCCCTGACAACAATCAGTGGGACCCAGAGACCTCTCCACT
>CAAKHB010007079.1:167182-178322 GCA_901007665.1 Aeoliscus strigatus
GGCACCAGACGTTCGCCTGTCAATACATTCATCAATTCAAACGCTTCTATGCAGGTCTCAAGCGCTCCAGAGTGATGTAAGTGCTGGTGCCTGTCATCATCATCAATCATCTTTAACTTCTGTTCTCAGCAGAGCCGCTGCACAACATGTTTTGTCAGAACCGGGGGTGGAGGATAAATTTATCCGTTCTTCTGCGCCATCGCAGGGTTCTCTTGATCCTGACACAATCTGGTTTTTCATGAAAAAAGCCTTTTTCCTTCCTCGCCTGTTTATACATTTATTTTTAACTTTACGTCTGCAGCACTCATTTACATCGCCGTCATGCGCCTCCCTACCTGTGCAGAGGTCGTTACGTGGAGCAGCGCACTCTTGTTATTTATTGATGCAGCTTAGGAAGATTCGCTTTGATTCAATCAGCTGAAACCTGACAAAGTCATTATGTATAAAACAAGAGAAGGCGTGAAGGGTCTACAGCAACTTCCTGACTGTGTTTGCATGAACCGCGTCGCTCTGCTGCTGATGTGCTAGTCTCAGTTCAGCATCTTCAGGCTGTTTGGTCCTATCAACATTCTATCCAGTTAAGTAGCTCTGCATGAAAGTCAGCAAGAATCGCAAGAAATCTGATTTGGAGGTGGTCTTGAAATGACTACAGACGCATTTTCAGTCCAGGTCGCCGTGATCGTTCAAATCGTCACAGCTCCGTTTGCATCAACTGCGAAGCGACACACAACGACTGACATGCTCGCACCAGTGAATGTTGAATGAAACAATGTAGAATGAAACAATGTCTGCTCATACCGCCGTGTTTTTGTACGTCACCAGCGCGCGTACTGACGCCTATGCTGTTACCACAGCAACCAGTGCAGGTAGATCAGTACAGAGCGCTGATGTGTGGATGCAACAAATCGGCACAGGTGGATGCGTCATGAATGATGGTTTGATGTTTTTGCACACGTTCTCCTTCTGGATAAAACCATGAAGGTTTTCAGGCTCAGCCAGCTCTCATGTCTCACAAACCAATAACGATCAATGCCATCTTTCTCCACCACCACCAACAAAACTTAATGTAATACGACAACAAAGGAAGTGAATGTCGGTGTGACAGCCTGCAGCTGCTGATACAACTCCAGTTCTTTCAGATCCAGCCATGCCTACCCAGGTATGTCCGTCCTCGTCCCAGCTCAGCCTGCCAACTAACACACACCTTTCCTGCATGAGCAAACACTTTTTTTTTTGTATTTGTGTCAGGTTATGCTTGGCCTTTTCTTTCCAGAGCAACCATCGCTGCCAACAGGAAGTCACTGCAAAGAGCTTATCTTAAAAAATATTTGCGGCGCGTAAACACGATTTCCAGCCTTAAAAAGCTGAATAAACGATGCGTGTTTATGTTCTGCCGGTGCCAATCAGCTCTTTGTCCGTCTCGCTGCCCCTGAGGTCCTGGCCCGTGCGCCTGCCTGCTCTGCTGGCCTGGTCACACAGGTCAGGACCCTGCCAGCTTCGCTGAGACTGTGCACGTATGAGTGCGTGTATCCATCTGTTACGACCGCAGTGACAGATCACCCCCTGACCCCACCCGTCTGAGGGGGTGGGGCCGGTGGGAGCAAATTACTCCGGTTACACAATACAGATGTAGTGTGTTTGAATGTGACTGCGTGTGAGCATGTTGTGTGAGGCCCCATATGTCCATATCCATCCTTATAAGTCATAGGTGGGCCTGACCCCTTTACCAGCGACATCCCCTCCTTCAGCTCCCCCCTCCCCTCCCCTATCAGTGCTTTCTGAACCAGATGGGGTGCCAGGGTCACCTCTGACCCCCTGCCGTGCTGTGACTGATGGGACGGCCCAGCCCAGTCACCCTTTTCTATTGTGGGCTGATGGGCATGCGACACGGCGCGCACCCATTCGTTAATAACTGCAGCACCCCGCACCTGAGCTTTTTAATAACTCTGCCAATCAGAGTTCTCGACACAAAAAAAACCCCCAAGAGTAACTCTGTTGTTTCACGAGTCGACTCTTAGAGCCGCAGACCTTTAGTCAGGAGGTGGTTGGACGACCAACGTTTCCATCCCTGCACCAATCAGCCAATGGAATTCTGTCACCATGTTTAAACCCTGAAAAGACACATTTACATCCCGTGTCCAGGTTTTCCTGCGGAACCTGGACAATTTGTTAAAAAGCACAATTTCACGTCCAAAGAAGGCTGCGGGCGAACGCTAAGAGGTGTTCGTCTCAAAACATAACGTAAATTGCCTGCATGGCTCGAAAACCACCAGTGAGAAATTACGTCGGCGCAATTTCTGTGAACTGAGCCTTTAATCCCCTCCTCCATTCCCCACAGCTCAGGTGGAACACCTTACAACACCTAGTACGGTGCCGTGCAAAGGCACCTTTTCTTCCACAAATTTACAAATATGTGTATGTCCCCGCTGACAGTCCCTTCTCCACCGCTCCATCACAATGTCGTTTTCTCCTTCAGACATTTCAAAGCTGTTTTTTTCCTCTCGGTGTGAGGGAACATCCCGTTTTACTCCACTGCAACACTATTAGGTTTAATGTCGTCTTTTCGCAGTGATTCCTATCGGCGCATTTGCTCCGATTAAAATCATATGTGTGCGCGGGTCCACTGCCGCGCAAATCTCTTTAAGGCGAAGGTGATAAGCCCAAAAAGTTATTTCCTCCAAAATGCCAGAGAGGGATGAGGTCAATCTGCCTCCCTGACAGAAATAAATGCTTATATTTGACTTTTGAGGATGGCAGATTACGTCCTCGCTGTGGGTTTTTGTCTCCATATTCTCCTGAACATCACGAGTTGAGAACACAGAACACAGACAGACGTCATGTTCTGGAAGGAACAGAACACGTATTAGCATGTCACAAATGATGATTGACACACTCGGCCGGGGAAGTGACAGCAAAGAAAAACGGCCTCACGCAAAAAAAAAAAAAAAAAAAAAAATCTGCTTCCTATTTCAAAAGCGGCGTCGGCTTTTTTAACGGCGAGCTCGAAAAGAAAAATCAGATTCAGAACCCATTTGCCATCTGCAATTCATATCCTGTGGGAAAATGTGCATGTGGTGAAATAACGGAGGGAAAAAAAAAAAAAAAACACACTGGGGGCTGTAAAGGTCATATGTTGACTGTGAAGCGCTGTCCATACTCAAATGAGGCCCTTGGGACCGTGTTTTGAAGTGAGCGTTTCAAATGAGTACAGTGAATAGCACAAGCGCTCACCTCTCACATTCTGAAGGTTACATCATTTGAAAAGGCCAATCTACCCATGAACGAGGCGCCGCGCTACCACCACAACGTCTGCCTTTGGCAGAGGTGGAACGACCACAGCCCGCTGCGTTGCCCCCTTCCAAACGTGTCGTCTTCCTCTTCCACTTCACTGTCGACGTTTACTTTTTCGTGCCGTTTGTTAGTTCAGAAACATTCAGCCCGGTGACAAATGAAAGTCGAACCGGTGCGAATGAGCGTGGAAACATAAGCTGAGACCTCCGGAGGCTTTTTCCTGGATGGAGTTTGTTCTTCTGTAAAGTTAGAAGTTGCTCAAATTAGAATTGTAATTATGTGCTGATGAGAAAACTTTGGTCCAAGTGTAACAGGTTTGAAAAATGTGCTGCAGGCATCACTGGTTAAAGCAATCCGAGTGATTAATTTCATGACATGTTGACAAATTCTGTCCGAAAATAAAATCACATCATTTGATTACGTACGATTTGGCCCCAGCGACTCAGATGATTCAGTCATCTAATCCATTTCTGGTTCATGACTCGTGTTCCCGGCAGATAAACACATATGTTTGAGTGTAATTTAATCTGGAGGATTTTCTCTCGACACCATGGAAGCCTGCCGGGCTGGCGTGTGGAGCAGACAAACCTCGAGAAGATACTCTCACCCTTCATCAGAAAATGTAAACCAACATTTAAAAAAAAAAAAAAAAAGGAAACAAAAATCCTGCTGGGAAAATAAAATGGACTCAAATTAATGAGAGACAGATTCTCATGAAGCAATTATCAGTTTGCAGTTTTGGCAAACGCACATATCGCGCACACAGATAATGGCTGTGACAGATCTGAGTGGGATTAAGACCCAGAAAACTCAGGGAATGATTACAAATACCCAAAGGGTTCCAAGTGATCCTGTGCAAAAATGAATCTATTATGATGCAAAATAGACAAATTATTCCAAACAGTTTAGTGTGATTGCCATGATAATTTTTCCACAGCCATAATTAACCTTTATTCAGGTTATGGTAAATGACTGCAGCTCTTATCTCACAATCAGGCGCCGTTGGTGGCGAAGGAACTGCCTTGGTGACAATCAACACCATTGATTGTTGTGATTCGACGGAAAGACTTGACTTTTAGAAAACTTGTGCAAAGGTGAGACAAAAGGTCCGCGACGCAGAAAGTCAAAGAGAGAGTGTAACAATTTGACAACAGAAGCACAAAACGTCCGTTTTACGTCCGAAGTGACTCTGAGCTCCAGACTCTTCCACCTGAGCATGTTTACACGGCGCAGACGAGACAAACAATCAAAGCGAGCGGCGTCTGCTGCCACTAACGGACTCCGAATGACCTTTGCGACACGTGTCTCGTTCGATATGCCGATGGCTGGAGGCAGCGTGAGATAGCGCTGCATTGATTGGGAAGAACAGAAAACAGACGGGAAGCGTCGATCAAAGCCGACCGATTCATTAAGTGTCGCACAAGTGGTCAATCCTGACATACAAAGTTACAGTAGTAAGTAGTAGTAACTTGTCACGGACAACACTCACGGGCAGCGTGACACGATGTCGAGTGTGACTCCGAGTCAATCTGAGGTCATCAGCTGGTTTAAAGTCGTGACCTTTGCGTCCTGTGGCGAACGCAACGAACTGCTGAATTGTTTGATGTTCCAATACAGTCGGGAAATAAATGAATCAGTAGAAGTTCCATTCTCTCCGTCTATCTCTTCCAGCAGCACATTTTTGTCGACGAGTGTTTTTCCAGAAGATTACACACGGACATTGACCTTTTGACCCTTTAGATGGAAAATGCTATCAAATCTTGGCCTCATCTTCTCGTCACACCACGCTGATCTGCTCTGACTCTCCTCCCCATCACTGATTTGTGACAATGGTGTCAAAGAATTCAGTGATGAACAGCAGATACTTGAGCATGAATAACTAACTGGTTATTCCAACTTGTATTTTTTGTAATTTTTACGTTAATATAAATTATTTATAGATATTATTTGTTTTATTATTATTATTATCTATTCATTCATCAGAGATCACTCGTTGTGAGCATGAGGAAGATAAAGCCAAAGATCTCATAGAAGACACGTATTAGAAATGACTTTGTATCCGGTAACATGGCCGCCATACCAAACAAGCCTTTTCTCTCCCAAAAACATGTGACGAGGAAGTGGCGTTGAGCTGTGAGGAAGCCCGAGGATGAGCAGATCATGTCAGCATGGTGGGCTGGAGACCACAGGTTGTGTTTGAACTTGTCCGGTCCAAGCTGACGTCGGCATCAAAAGACTCCAACAGAAGACGTGATCACAGTCACAGGGAGCAACAGACGCAGTAAAACCGCAGGGACTTTGTTTTGGTTTGGTTTGTTTAGAGGCCAGATGTTTGTTTACTCCATTAAATCCAACACTGCAGCAAACATACCTTCCTCCCCCTGATAAGTTTAGCGTGTCCTCATCGAGCATTCATGCGACCAAAGTGGCGGGACGACGGACGATTCGACTCGTTTGTATCCCGAACGCCTGCGATGGGAAATGTCCACTCTCGCTTTTCTTCTCCTTCTCTGGCCTTCAAATCATTGTCATCATCAGTCAGACTCTCCTCAAACCACTATAGTGTGTGTGTGTGTGTGTGTGTGTCAGTTACCCTCTCCCAGAGGACCCCTGAACTCGTCCTGATCCCTGACAAAAGGTAGAGCTCTTGAATTGGCTTTAGGGGGAACCGACTAAGAGAATGTAATGTATCTGATTCTATCCGGGCGGCCAGTGGGAACAAATATTGACATGTAATTCCTTTTCTCTTCCCTCTCTGTCCGCGGCCAACCTTCGCTTCCATTACAGCTGTGAGGAGGAGGAGGAGGAGGAGGAAGTGTTGGTGTCACCGGGGAAACAGACATGAATGATATATTTTTCTCATTCTCCTTTTCCAGTTCTCTTTTCTCCTCTCTGTACTTTTTTTTTTTTTCTTTTGCTCATGTTGTCGATCTCTCCGGTGAGAAAGCGGAGCCCTTTCCAACAAGGTAAATAACCATTAGAGGGTGAGAAGAGAAGCCCACAGACAAAGACAGACAGGGGGAAAGCGATGAAACTTGGAGGTCATTTGTTGCTTTTTCAATATCCTCCAGCCGCCTTGTCCCATCTTTTATTTCATCCAATGGCCTATTTGTCTTTGCGCGAATCCTGTCGTTTACTGGAGCAGAGACAGCGAGGCTCTTTTACTCTTCACAACATGTAATATCGGAACACAATGGCTGCTTCTCCCAGGGCTGTACGATTTCTCATTACATCTCTTTATTTATCCAGCAGGCAGAGACGCAGACAGCGGGTCGAGGAGACAGAGTGACAGAGCGAGGTAAAGAAAAGCCCCGTTCCTGGAGGTGTGGGTACAGTGATGTCACACCCGCTCTGCCCATCACGCGTTGGACACACGTCATCGATCACAGATGCTTCTCGTTGGCTGCATCAACTCACTTTGCCTTCTGCGTCGCCGTCCGTCCTTCCATCCGTCCTTCTGCCCCACTTCTCGTCTACCTCCATCTGCCGCCCGGCTCCTGTCGCCTTTGTCTCTTGTCTCTCTCCCGTCAGCTATCCTTCCCCTCGCCTTCGTCCTCCCACATCTCTCTCTCTCTATCTCTGCGAGTGTCCTTAGGAGACACTTGCGGTCGACGCAGGGGCTCACACGCCGAGGTTGTGAAGGCCGTCCAAGTGTTTGCTCGGCATCCGAGCACCCCGGCTCATTTGTGGAGTTCATGAATAATTGATTAAATAATGGAAAATGTAATGAGGCAGATGTTTTAAAATTCAAATTCAAATCAAACAACTGAGCGTGGCATTTGCCCACTCCTCCATAATCAGATGAGCGAGGTCGTGCGACGACAGTTTTCACTGAAGCAAGAAAAAAAAAAAGTGGGGGGGTTAATTTGAGGATATTTGGGGAAGTTGGGAACTCTCAGCCGAGTCTGTGTGACACAACTCATGTTTTCGTCTGGCTGCTTCCTCTTCAGTGGTCTTATGCCGCCATGAAGCCTGGGTTCATGCCTTCACAACCCATCTGCACTCTGTCTGCAAAAATATGTTTGCATGTCCGTTCATACGGCGCCTCAGCGGTTCTGACTGGATGTGTGAATACGTGCTCGCTGGCTCTCATGCACCTGCCTGCCGCACGCTTTTAATGTCGTGCTCCGGTGAGACATGACTGATAAGATGCCGCCCGGCACCGAGGGAAAGTAAACGTAAGGAAGCCGTCCCGCCTGGAGAATGCATGTCACACCCATGCTCACTCATTCATCCCCTCAGCTCCATCCATCACCGGCTTTCTCCTTCCACTTACTTTAGTTGCACCCCACCCCGCCTCCCTCTGTCTTCCCTTGTTTCCTCCCCTTTCCATCACTCACTCCGCAATTCCACCTTTATTCTCTGCGTCCGTCTCTCTCAAGACGTGGACACTCGCCTCGTACGCCGCCGTGACTCGATGCAGGGATCATTAGCGACTTAATGGAGAAAGTCATTTTGTGCTGGGGGGAAATAAAGGCAATGAGCGCCACTGCTCTGCCCACCACCTCTCCGCCTCGCTCCTTTCTCCGATCTTGTTTACTCCTCCTCGCCCCCTCTCTTCTCCTGCAGTGAAAGTGACACTGAGTGTGCAGCCAGAGTGTGAGTGGTCCTCCTGTCTCATTTACACTGATGCTGGACTGGGTATAAGCTGTGTGTGTGTGTGTGTGTGTGTGTGTGTGTCGACATGGGAGCGGCCATCACTGCCAAGCAACTGCACACCACAGTGTGGTACCATGATAAGAACAAACACAGGTAGGATGTACGCGTACACACACACACACACACAGTCAGTTCATATTTTTTCATCTAAGCAACTCGCTGACAGTTTATTTGTGGTGATTCAGTGACACACAGCCTTATGGGAAGAAACTAATAAAATCCCTCACAATCCCGTGTACGCACACAAACAGATGCACATCCTACGGACCGAGGTCACAAATGTACTTTTGACTCACGGGCGAAGGTGGCAGTTAGATCAATAATCCACCTGCCAAAGAGACAAACTACAGTAAATATCACGTTTTGTACCTTAAACATGTTTACAAGCTCCGCCTCCTCACACTCCTGTTCTCAATCACTAGCTGTGCTAGCACCGTCACGTACAAAAAAAGTGACATGTGCTGAGCTTCTCCAGCATCGTGTGTGTCGTGAGTACTTCCAATGACAAATGAGCCTTTGGCAAACTGGAAAACATCAAGCTGTAACCGTCCGTGTGCACCTGAAATATGCCGATGTGTATCAGCCAGGAGAGTGTGGACGAGTCCAGAACAGAAAGTCTGAAGCGCACGCTGAAATATGAGTCGTAAAGATGTTGAATGAAGATTGACTGATCGTGTCGTCCGGTTCCCGTTTGATAGAACAAACCGACAGTTGAACCCGGTTTGTCGTCCGTTCTCAGGCGAGAACTGAGAATGAAACTTTCCCCGAAAACAAAACCGTTGTGTAGTGATCGCCATGGACTTTCCGTGCCTTTAATTGTCAGCCGTCAGTATACAAACACTCCTTCAGACCAGTTTCCCCCGACTAATGGTGTGCAGTGATACACCCAGGACAGCCAGTCACAAATTGTTGTCATTAAATTTTCATTGTATAGATTTGGCTCGTTAATATTGATGAGGACTTCTTTGCTCGCAGCGCTCCATCTGTGTGAGCCGTCGCAGCAGAGTGTGTGATGCACAGAGATTTACGTGGACGCGCTAAAAAGTGGTGTTTGGCCCAACTATTTACCACCGATGCGCTCAGTGTCCCCCTACGCCTCTTTCCCCACCCCTTCTTTTTCTTCCTGCTCTATAATACAAGTCCACCCTGCAGCCCCCCGTACTTATCACTGCCCACAGTCACAAATCACTGCAGGAGAAAGACTGAAAGGACAGGAAGAGATGGTAAAAGAAGAGGAAAACAGTAAATGTTTAAAGGAGGGGAGGCATCTTTCTTCCTCTTCGACAAAGGACCAGTGGGCATCCATCTCGGGCCTATCTGTTGACACAAGGCCGCAGAGCGAGCAGCCAGCTGGCTGGATCATCACGGATGAAAAACAGTCGTCCGAGCAACAACAACAACAACAACAACCACCGCAGGAGATGACAACAGCTGTCCCGGCAGCGAC
This sequence comes from Aeoliscus strigatus, assembly GCA_901007665.1. NCBI lineage: Eukaryota > Metazoa > Chordata > Actinopteri > Syngnathiformes > Centriscidae > Aeoliscus > Aeoliscus strigatus. Next base: position 176,580 of record CAAKHB010007079.1, read on the forward strand.
AACAAACACAGAAATCACGACATCTGCAGAAAGACCACCGACTGCAGCGTGAAGGGCTCGCGGCGACGAAAACACCCGGCGAGAGGAATCCCACCACCACCACCACCACCACCACCCGCTGGAGCCAAACTTGAAAGTCATCCACAATGACAACCACCTACTCAACTGTTATAAGAGCGGTCGACCAAAATAGAAGAAAGTGCTTCAACTACAACCAAAGAGAAAAACATCCTTAACCTCCACCACACCTCCGACAATTGTGGTGTGAGCTACCACTGTTATTAGCTCTGCTACCACTCCACCGGTTATTGTCAGTCGGCTGTAGTTTTTCCTCACTTTTCTCCCCCACTTCTCCACTTTCGCCTCCGTACACCCCTCAATCCATTTCGCAGCAGCAGCGGTTGTGTGAACACCTGAAAAGCCTAATTTGTGCTAACACCCGATCATTTCACCTCCCAGCTCGCCGCTTCCCTTCTGTTCACACAGCCTTCTACCACAGCAATCAACGCACACCTCCATGGAGTGCTGAACAGCGGCGGGCGTCAGGAGTGTGTGGGGGGCGTATAAACATGTGCTGTGTCTCAAATCCAGTGCTTCTATATTTAAACTTAGTGTTTTTAGTACATAAGTGCATTCACACTGAGTGTGAGAAAATGTAGTGTACTACGCGCACTGAACTGGTGCACTGAAACGGCCAAAAAGTTCTGTAACGGCACTAACCGAAGTTAGATTTGAGACATGGCACACTTCCGCCTCTGATGGCGTCAACGCAGCTCCCTTCCTTTAGTGACACGTTTGTTAACATTAACATATCAACACATGAACAGCGAAGTGTGAAAAAACAGATTTTAGTGTGATGGTGATTGTTGTCGTGAATTGGCGCTGTACAAATAAAATCGGACTTGACCTGAGAAGGTCACCACTGACCAATCAGAATCAAGTATTCAACCAGGCCGTGTGATGAAATCACACAAATGGAGCTTTAGCAACTTCTTTCTGCACCAAATACCAGATAAGTGTTAACGCTGTGAAAAACACCAGCCGTCTAAGACACAGTATCACTTAGAAATACTAAAAACCAAGAAATACTTTGCATTTAGCGTACAAAATGAACTGTGGTCATTGAAATTACGCATTTCTCACATTGACAATAATCTAACCCAATACAAGTGGAAAATAATCTGAAGGAAATAACATGTCAGTCATGTCTGGCCTCCCTAAATGAGACTTGTTGGGTTTGTATTGTTGGAGAAAATGAATGATCTTTTGATTCAAAAGCCATTGAAATGTTTAATAGCATAAAATAACCCGGCACTTCTTCCAGTTACGATAACATTTTACCAGTTTAATTACTGAGACGCCGCTCACACGTCTATTACTAAGTACTAAGTGCTGGTGAAATGAAACTAAAACTACAGGTTTGAGGACAAAGACAAAAAAATAATTTGGAAAAACAACATGAATGAGGACATTTGTTGTATTTATAGATACATGGTTTATATTATAGACCTGTTTTCAACCTTTGTTCTCCTACTTGATGGAGTTGAACCCAATTTCAACTGTTTCACCCATTTTATTCAATTAGAAATTGAATGTCACTGTGTCTTCACACATACAGCATTGTATTTCTCTTTAGCTGGTCAGTGAATGCTAATATTCATGTCCTCTGAAGCTCACTCAGACACTCAGCTAAGGTGTGTGTGTGTGTGTGTGTGGGGGGGGGGGGGGGGGGGGGGAACTTTA
>CAAKHB010007079.1:198336-228711 GCA_901007665.1 Aeoliscus strigatus
GTGGGCGGGGGGAGCCAATCAATTCATCCCGTTTGTGAAGCGACAGGAGACTGCTCAGCTATTGTGACTGCCTCTCTGCCGCTAATGGTCCAACAGCGAGGACCAGGATTTCAGCAGCTCCATCCGCCGCCTCCTCCGCTCGTCTCGAACTCGGCTGCCTCGGTGCACGCTGCTCCCCAACTCCTGCTCCGTCCTTCATTGACTCCAGCAGCTCCATCATTGACTTCTCTATCCCTCCGACAGCCGTGACTTGACATTCACCCGTCGTGTTCATCTCCTGTTTGTCTCTGTCAACACAGGCCCTGGTATCCGATCCACGTGCAGACTGTCAATAGGCGGCGTGGCGCGGCGCGGCCTGTCCACCTCTGCTGACGCCCCTTTGGAAAACTCAACAACATCCTACTTCACACAGCTGAGCTCCGAAGCGTTTTCAGTGTCAGAGATTTGATTGCTACAGCTGCGAGCTGAAGTGACCGTCTCATTAAACTGACCAGTGTGTTGCTTTAAAGGAAAAACTGCACAGTTTACTCAGCCGTTTACTACTTAAGAGAAGTGACATCTTACAAATGTTCCTACAGATGGTCTCCTATATATATATATACACACACAGTTCAGTGAAGCATATTGCCAGTTAAAACCAGTTCTTTCAATGCTTAAATATTATATATATGTATCATTTATTTTTATTATGACTATAGACACATATTTAGTTTCCATACACAAACCTGTGACAGTTGCTCTCAGTTCTCTACCCAACCGGAAGAAAAAGTAGGAAGAGCACGTCACACAGACAAAAGCCGATACGTCCATCCACACTCTGACTCACGACCACTCTGTTATGTTCAGGTTCGTTGGCTAAAACTTCTATTGTAAAAATTGGTCCCAAGCTTCCGGTGACTTCCTTCATCTCTGCACATGTTCCTTGAGGACATTGACCCATTTCCACCTGCGGCTGAACCTGTGCAGAGCTGCATGACTCAAAACAACCAAAAAGAAAAAAAAAACACATCAGGACACTGAGACCTTGATTGGATTTGATGAGACAGTCTGGATGAGTCAGTGAGTGTTGTTTTTTTTTAATGACTGAATATTTGTATTAACATGTATCCGATGTCGTCCATTTGAGTTTGAAGACACAGGGCTCGACATGATCTTACATTCCTACTCTTGACTCTTGTCTGTCTGCTGCTGCGCACCTGGAGGAACAATAAGAGACTCCCCATTACGCTATCGACTGACATCAGCTAACGTACAGTCGACGTCTGTGTTCGATATCTACAGTAACAGGCTGTAACACGCACCGCTAGCCCAAATATCCAGAGGGGATCCCAGTTTTCTAGGGAAATGCAGCATGGGATAGGTTCTCATCGAGACAGGCGGTTAGTCAGCGCACATCACGGCCGTGGAAACATGACAGGAAAGAAAAAGCAGCTGTGTTTATTTGCAGTGAACATCTGTACCTCTTCACTCTGGATGCTGCAGAATCACCAGCTTATGACTGGACTTCACACACGACTGTTAGAACACTGTTGGAAACTATGAAAAAGTAGTTCATTGTTCACTGCTGTCAGCGACGCATTCACTGACCTTTGAATGCAGTAGGAGATGTTAGCTTTGACACCATGGAGACAAGCTCGTGTACACCTCTTTATGGTACTCGTGCAATTCAGCATCCCCCTCCGTAATTTAGTTTCTTGTGTCTGTCGGAATAAAACTCTGGCGTCTAGATGTTCCATATGATGTGATATGATGTTCTATACGTTCTCGTATGATCCTCATCTTCAATCTGCCTAGAACGCGACAGGTAAAAACACAGTCAAGATAACAACCTCCATCTCTCTCCCCGTCTCTGTGTCTGTGTTCCCCCTTCCCCCTCACCTCCCTGTGTGTTGTCGTGGCAACGTCGCGGCTGCCCCATTACAATGCCTATGTGTTTGTAAGTGGAGTTGCTGCTCGGCTGCTGTTGGTTTCTCCCGTTTTTTTCTCCCTTTGTCCCTTTGAAATAGAGGATAGAAAAATGGGGTCGGGCAGACGATGGCGATGAGGAGGAGGAGACAAAGACAAGGTAAGGGAGGTAAGTTTGGCGGGTGTGGGGGGGGTTCAGGCATTTAGTACATCCCTCTGATGCTTTTATCTGCCCTTAGAGACGTCTCCACATTTCAGTTTTTCACAGAGGTTGGAGGCTGCTCGCCACTCTGTAGAGAGAGAGCCGCTGTGAAGTTTATCTCACACACACACACACACACACACACACAGTCCATGTCAATCACACACGACGACAGTGTTGTCAGTGTGTATCTGGCAATCAAGTGCATTGATGATGTATCAAAGAGAATCTATGATGAAAACTAACATAACAAAACACCTCCTTTGGAGTGTTTATTTGTCTGTGTGTGTATGTGTGTGTGTGATTACTACATTTCTATTAACAGTTGTTTAGTTGTGTCATGTCTACACGAGCTGACTGACAGGTGTGTGTGTGTGTGTAATCTCCCAGATAAGGTAGGCAGATAGACAGAGCAGATAGGCTGGGGCGTTGGGGATGAGATTGCAGGACGGGCTTAAAGCTGAAGCTGTAAATCACTTAACCTGGGGCTAATGGGCTTATAGGCTGTACTACAGTACACACACACACACACAGATACAAACACAAAGTCAGTCTCCGATGTGCTGCACGTCACTCACACACACACACACACACACACACACACAGCTGGGCCTGAAGGCCTAAATAAATCTCATGGAGATGCTAACTATCAAATCACGTCCATGCAGAACATGAAATTAAAAACAGATTCAGAGCTCATGATCTATGTGTTTTAATCATCTCTGTGTGAACGCGAGTGTTTGTCGGGCACGGTTTGCGTTGCTGTTGCGTCACCGCGTGAGCCCGAGCACATGTGGGCGTCTCACATGAATATGGAATATTCGCACGTGCACGTGAATCGCCGTTAAGTCCGACCTGTCAAAAGAAAGTCGGGTCTGACACGTGACTCGTCAGTCGTCATTTCGCCCTGAAGCGCGCTTGAATCATTTGTGTGGATTTAAAACATTAAAGCCAGACGACATAGGTGAACACACACACACACACACAGAAACTCATCATATAAAAGAAAGGGAAGTGCTGGGATGAAGCGAGCTGTCACGTAACGTACCCGCCTCCACCGACACATCCCTCCCTCATGCCAGGGTCACATATGGCGGCCATTCACCCGGTCACTAGCTCATTACGTTCCTCATTACAGCTTTACACACATTCATCTGATCCCCCGCACCTGTTGAGGTGTGATATACTGTCTCTGTTTACACCTGATCCTCCTCCTCCATCTCACACTCCTCTCCCGATCTCTCCATCTGTCTACCTGTCTCCCCACCACATCATTCTCCCCGTGTACCCGACAGAGACCACGCTGTTGCCAGGGCTACCGCAGCCATTGTGTACCCGGTTGCCAGGTGACTGGTCGCCGTGGCGATGATCGAGAATTCTGAATCGTTGCCACTGCCACAGCCACTCCCCCCTCCCCTTGACAGATAAATCTCCAGGATTCTCTCTCCTCCTTTGCTTGCGTAGCCGTCGTCCTTCCCTCTCTCCTGGCACAAGAAAAGCACAGTGACCTTTCAGGGGAACGGAGCAACAAAGGAGGAATGGGATGGATGATGGCTTGTTTGTTTTCATTTCGTCCGTCTCACACACTTTCTCTCTGCCCCCACCTCTAGGTTTTCGACCCCCCCAATCCATCTGAGCTGGGGCTGTCCAGCCTGCCCAGTTGAATAATAAACTGTCTTTACTTTCCCTCTCATTGTTTCTTGTCCAGCCCGCCTGTTTGATCACCTCTTTTCTCCTCCTTATCCTAGTGGTGTATTTCACGAAACAACACACCATCAGTGTCTGCCGCTTCAGTCCATCTCCTCCACGGCTTTGTTCCTCCTGCCGCTCGTGGTAAACCAGCCTTCTTCAGTCTTCCACATCTCCCTTTTCTTTTTTCCGCCTCTGCCCCCTCCTCTTCTTCATCTTTATGATGTTCACCTTTTTCCCTCCCTCTGTCCTTGTCTCGCCTCATCTCTGACAATTTTGTCGGACTGGCAGTGATGCTCTTATCCATTTAATATGCTTACTCTAATGTGGTACTTAATTCCTGTTCGCCGTCACAAAGACAGATAATGGCAGATAAAATTGGTGTGTAGCAGGATTTCAACATGATGGCGTCTTTTTTCAAAAGGCAGTTGAGTATTTTTCTGACATTTCCATTTCCATTTGGGGTTGAAATTCATTTTAAATTTGACAGTGTTTATGCCAAAAGATAAAAAGTGCGCTATCAGGGCTTGACAATGGCGTGGCCCTAACTGCTTCTCCAAGAAAACGATGGCGAGAACAGAGACGACATGCGTGGAAACCCCATGTGACTCCGCAAACTAAACGCTTGGTCTCAAGTGACTCGAACAGCGAGAACAAATCTGGTGCAATCATCGTCGGACGCCTCCTCACAGGGTAAATACCCAGAACCCATCTTCCAACTAAAGAGCATCTACAAGTCAACAACTGCACTTGACTGAAAACTCTAACGCTGCTTTATTTTACCTGAACATTTAAGATTAAAGTTTATTGTTCCACACACTTATTTTTCATATTACTTTACGGTCCCATTTAAAGCAGGATAAACCCTTAGGAGGTAACATATGGCTGCCTCGGCACCAATCAGCCAAAATGTCGCACCAACCAACAGGTGACTAAATCCACACATTCTATACAGTCTAGGGTCCAGCTGCACACCTGCAGATGACAATATAGACATACTATGTTCATTAATTAGGACAGACTAATAATTATATATTCATTCATTTCATTGTTCATGCCATGTATGTCTAATGGCAGGAATGGTTTGAAACACTAGCAGGCAGGAACTGTCTGTCGCAGGCAGCCACAGTGTAATCAATGCAGCACATTTTATAGTGAGACTAACCTTGCGGGCTCACCCATCCTCTAGATGAGTGATCTTCAACCAGCTGGCTGTGTGTGTGTGTGTGTGTGTGTGTGTGCAACATAAAGGGCAGGTGACTGCAGCTTCCCGCGCCTGCATGCTGTGATGTGTATATGCGGCTTCATTGCATGTGTGACCAGGCTTGTCCCCTGATGTGTCCCTGAGCTCAGGCTGGCGCTCCATTGATTTGTATGGAAATACAGCCTGTTCCACAGCAGGTCCAACGCCCTCATCAGTGCCCAGCTGTGGGACCCTCGCTGTGGTCTTTCATTTGATTGTGTGTGTGTGTGAGAGAGAGAGAGAGAGAGAGAGAGAGAGAGAGAGAGAGAGAGGGCGGGGCATGTTACCGAACATGGTGGACAGGATGAGATTGTGTGATTAGCACATAGACTGTCACATGTATGTGTGTGTCACACACACACACATTAGACGTGTCGGTGTTTCATTATAAGTGTGTTATACCACTGATGAGTTTTTGAGCTGTGAGTTCACGCACATGCTCCGACTCGCCTCGGCAGACTCCATGAGGTGACATGTAATGACAGGAGGCAGCATCCTTCCATCAACCCCATCCCTCCTTTTATTTACCTCTCATCCTCTTCTTCCCCACTGCAAGATGAGTGAGTCCTGCCCTTTTCCCTCCTTATCCTCCTCTCCAGCTTCTGTCCTCTCTATTCTTTTCTCCCAACATCATTCCCACATCCAAGTCTTTTCCTGTCGTCTTATCTGCCTCTGCTTCCATTCCTCCCTCATCCTTCACTCCCTCCGCACCTTCTGTTAAAGTCACGACCCTATTCAGTTCACGTGCTCGTCACCAAATGACAAACTGGAGACAGCTTCCGCCTCTTAAAGGCCAAAGCGGGAGACGCGTGCAAATCTCTCTCTGCCTCTTTTCAGCCCTTTTAGCGCTCACACAATATGTGTTCTGTGACTCACCGTCGGCTTCGCTGTCTAAAACTACAGGTAATGGCGTTATTCACAATGAGGAGAGACCACACGGGGAGAAAAGGTGTATGAAATCCATCAGTGCCTTTGAGACACGTCAACAAAGACATCCGGCTCATTTCAGTAAAAACCTTCCTACGTCTGCAGCTCGTGGCTGAAATTCGCATTTGTATTAACAAAAGGATGTCAAGAGTAGCTCTCTGTACATTTTCCACCATGTTACGAATGAAACCCAGTTGAACACGCATCATGTGTTCAACATAAACAGTCTGTAATCAGGAAAAGCTGCTGCACGTTTGTGGCAGTGAAGCCCCTGAAGGAGGACGGTGTTCGGAACTATTATTTCTTATTTGCTGAGCTTTATTCGAAGCAACAGTTTGATGTGGAGATAAAGAGACTGCCGTTCTCAAACACGAGAAGTCGAGCGGCGCAGAGCACTTTGATCGATGACGACTCTGGACTGGACCGCAAATGTCTTCAGAGTGAATTATACATCTCATCCGTTGTATTTAAGACAGTCGACAACAAAGCACGTCGTCCAAATTCATGAACCACTTTCATTCCACACCTCAGAGGCGGCGTTGGCAAAAATAAGGGGGTTTGACAGTTTCGGCGTTAGCTGGGGGCCCAACAAATATACAACACCAACAACCACCTTCCTGGAAAGCAGACGTAGTTCTGACGGTGCTATCGGCTGGTGGATGTGAACAGTCGGAGCCGGTGAATGCATGTGGACGCCGTCTGAAGACATATTTATATACGCAACGACTGCGTCTTTGTGTCAGAAAGTAGCTCTAGAAGCTGGTAGCCTGACGTGCACCTCGCCAGAAAGATAAGTATGTGCTGCGGCTGTGATTATTGGACTGTTTCCGTCATGTGACTTTCCCAGCTCTCAGAGAAGCACTTCGGTGCTAAAGGCCGATTTGTGAGCGGGACAAGACGTCGACCTTGTTGGGGTGGGAGTGGTGACAAAACACACGCACTTTCAGTCGCAGACGTAAACACACGACGGCCGAGGACATTCACTCCGGAACTGGAACAGATTGAAAACCAGCTCGCACCCGACTCCTCCGGTTACGGGGTCGCAGTGTTGCTGGAGCCCATCCAGCTGTCAATGGGCGAACAGGGTCAACCCTGGACGAGTGACCAGCTCATCACAGGACTACCATTCACACTCACATTCACACCACCAAAACAGAGAGAATCCAGCAGGCTTCACACAGAAAAATCCCCAGGCTAGGAATCAAACCAGGGACCTTGCGAGGCAGCAGTGCTAACCACTGCTCCACCGTGTCACCAACAAAACTGAACAGAACAGTGGAAAAAGAGAATCTGCCATAATTCAAACTCCATTATAAGTAAATCCAATTCTCTATCCATCATATGTCTAGGTTTATACGTTGCCAAAACTATAATAAGAATGTTTTTTTTTTATATTATTATTACTAAAGCTCCATGAAATATTTTCTGAGAAATTAATGACAATGCCTCAAGCGGTTTTGCTATTTTTTGTCGTCCTCCTACAATAAGTGACCTTATTAAAACAAAGACCTTCGTCTTACTGAGGATTTTCTTTGTGAGAAGTATTTGAGCGGCCCACATATGATGCAGCCCCCCCGACGTCCTCCCGACCACGATGTCTGATGACATCAGACGTGGGCTTTACGACTCCATTTCACTCCTCCTCCACAAACCATGAAGTGCGCAAATACGAGCCTGTGTGACGCAGCGTGCATGAAACTCCAGCAGTAGCTCATAAATATAGTTTATTGTGCCGTGTCTGGGTGTGTTTGTGTAAGTGGGAGTGGGCTGGGGTTTTACTGCACCAGGACGCCACAAAATGTCCCCCTGGGAACTGAGATCCTGAAAAAGTAGTCTCCCGTGAGCAGTATATCCTTCGTTTTGTTCGAAAAATGCAGAGTTTAGTGAACAGGTTAAGGGTGAGGAGAGACTTAACTCATAAATTTCTCTATATGTGTTTATTCTAATTGAACAGATTTTACTGGTTTCATCCACAAACGCTTCCACTGCGGTGGGTGTTCAAATGGATGGCAGCCATCTTGCTCAATTATGGTGGTATTGGATTGGACTGTAGCACATTACAGCACTTCACCGCCACAGAGGATGAGTGCTTACAGGGAAAATCACTTACGGCACACACTCAAACACTCAACAGAGCCGGATACACAATAACATCCATTTAACAAACACACTTTTTTATGATATTTGCTGCAAATGACTAAAGAGGAGGATGTTTAGGGGAATGTCTCTCAGGGGAAATTTAGGATAGGAAGTGTTTACTGCACGTTAAGACTGTTGGTTTCTTTATACAATGGTGTGTGAAGCTCTTTACAACAAGCCAAAGCATATTTTTCTCCATTTTGCCAAAGCTCTCGTCTCCATTCACACAGTCTTAGGAACAGTCCACTGCTCCCCATCCATGCACACGTTGCACTGACGTGACAGTTGTTTGGGTGTAGGACACCATCTAGAAACAAATCAGGACCTTTGGGAGTGCATAACGTCATCTTCTTGATGTTTTATATGTTTTTAATGCATTCATGTGCGTTCTGCTGCCTGGGGAGGAACAATTGAATAGTAACATTTGAAACTGGATCTCTCAATCCACCGCTACAGATTGTTTTTGTTCCCTTTATGACTCAGTCTCAAGCTGCTCTTTACTTAACTGTCACTTTCCCCAATATAGAAATAAACATATGCATATAATCAGATTAACTCGGCTCTGGAATGAACATTATCACCTTCTTTATCAGCACAGAGACACAGAGTCTTTCCGAGCTGTTGTCCTTAACATTGTCTTTATACATATTTCGTGACTTGGAGAAAGAAAAAAAAAAAAACTAATTATGTCACATAATGAACAAGACTCTAAATATAAACATTTCTTGTTAATGTGCAACAGGGACACCAGACAGTTTTCCCATCAGCCTATTAACACAATGTAATTGTGCAGGTTTTAAAATAAGACAAAGTACAAGTCGTAGTGTTCAGACAGCGTGTTGCCCAATGCTTCCAATTCGCCACAGCAAACATGAAATGATCAGGTGTTACAACATGTCCACATGGAGGAATCTACAAGCATCACTGTGTCTGTGGACACCAAACAGGTTCATGGATGACCGTGGCATCCACAAACATCTTTTCATGACTTGCATTTGTTCCCTCTGCGGGGATGTGTTTGGAGGTTTCACATCTGTGCAAACAACACAACCCTGAAGGGGGGGAAAGTGCACCGGAGTTCACTTGCACAAGACTAAACAAGGAAGGCGTCTGTTATCGAAATGAACTTGTGCAGCAGAGACACTCCTCCTCTTGAAAAGAATAAAATGTTTATCATGTTTAATATCCTCATCTCTATCCTCTCCTCCTCAAATTCCCCTCCTTTTTTTTAGTGTGCTTTATCTCCAGTCCCCCCTCTATCCTCTTTAATAGGCAATAGCCTGACCTTTCCAAGCATTGCAGGACTTACACCCTCCCCCCATCATGTGTTGAAGTGAAGGAAATGGGACAGATGCTGCATACATTTATGGTACTGACACACACACGTAAACACACACGGGAAGTGACAGACAGGGGAATCGTCGCCACAAGGGATGGGGAGAGGTGTGTGTGTGTGTGCGTGCAAGAGAACGACAATGGTGGTTGTGGGGATGGCTGGGGGGAGAGGGGGGGGCATAGCTGACATCAATATGGTGTTCTATTTGTCTCTTCATATTGGTAAACACCACCTCATCTGGCTTTAACGCTGCTCTCACGGTGACACCCCGAGTGTAATTATGGCACATTGTCCTGCCTCTTGCTTATTCTCCACGTGCACACCATATGTGTACACACACACGGAAGGAAACAAACCCACTCAGACACACACGCGAGCGCGTCACACTCGTCTCACATTGTGTTTGCTTACTGTCTTTGTTGCATCCATCACGCCGTGACAGCCAGTCACTGTGGATTAGAGCCCGTCAGACGCGACAGAGAAATCAATGGTGAAATATATAAATAAGGAGGCCGGCTGAAGTGAAGGCAACAAGTGGTGAGGTGCAGCTTCCTGCCACTAGAGGGAGATGATGAACTTCCCAGCCTGGAGGGAGTGAGGAGGGGGCTTTCCTTTGTTTGCTCTCCATCATTCTCTCTGTTCATCAGTGTGTATATCACTGGAGGAAAAATATGCCTGTGCATGTGTCGACGGAGCTTGATAATGACCTCACGCTTGCAAATCATTCTCCTCTGAACTTGAATAGTTTTGGCCGCCTTTCTCGATCATCGCACAGAGCTCAAACACAGTCAGCGCCCGTCTGACCATGAATAAAAATGATTAATTTGTTTCGGGGTGGCTGAGAAGTGAAGCTCCCGGCCTTGGGGAAGTCGGAGAAGTGGATGAGTGTGTGAAACTGAAATAAAGGGGGTGTTGCAGAACAAGGGCGGTGAGGCCATGTGAATGGAAACACAGACAAATGGATGCAAAACAGAAATGGAGAAGAATTGCACTGGTCTGAGGAGGAGAGAAAAGTAGCGGTGTTGCGGGGGTCGGGATGGTGGAGGATTGGAGTGGCATTTTTATGAAGAAATGGCATGCAGGCGAGGCCTAACTACAGCTACTTCAAAACAGACGATCACACACACACACACACACACACACATGGACGTACATGCAACTAGGAGCAGGAACGCACACGACAGAGCTAATGCGAACCACATCTCCATAACCTGTGAGTGTTCTGCCTCTGGCATTTCAAAGGCTCGTGTTTACGGCCCTTAACTAGTCACTTTCATGTCAAATCTCAGGCGGACACACACTCACTGAGTAGCACCCCGGCATGGTGTTGCTAATAGCTCTAATTAATAGGCTAAATTCTGCTAATTGAATCCGCTTATGCTGAACCTGTCTCCCTCCTACTCCTTTCTTTCACATCCAACGACTAGATCATGCTTTCAATTTGCATAACAGTTCCACAGAGTTAACGCCGTTCATACGTCAGTACTGTAAAAAAAAAAAAAAAAAACCTCAATGCTAATCCCTTCTTTTTACAACCCTTCTTTTAGCATCCCCCCACTTCCTTTATGACTCAGTAACATCATCTCCGGCGCACATTTGCGTCTGATTGAAGCCTTAAGGAGGCAAGAGGAGCCGCAGAACAACAGGAGGCTGTGAAATTAGCAGTGTGTGTTGAAGAGACTGGATCTGGGAGGGACGTGGGGAGGGACTGCCATTCGCCAACCCAGATGTTTCTCTTGCATATTAATACACAGGCAGACACACACATGCACACCGTGCAAGGCTTAAAAAAAAAAAAAAAAAAGCAGGCATGACAGCAAAGGTCATGCAAAATATATGCAATTGAGACACATGTTGAAATAAGATGACGTGCATCACATTTATTAGATATGTCCACTTTCATAGGAAATCTACTGGCATGCAAGGAGCGCTCAGGCACACGGGGTGATGTGTATAAAAACCAGATGCACGAGATTTACAATGTCGAGACATGTTCAGATTTATTGCAGCGGAAAAAGAAACACACACACACACACACACACAGAGCTATCAAGCATAGAAGCCCGACATCTAAAATATATAAATGCATAAACACACAGGAGACAGATATAGACGCAGCAGCACACACAGGAGATTGAGAGAAGGAAGCAAGCGGTGTGGTATGATGGGTCGAGCGAGGAAGAAAGACAAAGGGAGAGCAGGCGAGAGAGGGCAGAGGGTAGCGATCATAGCGGCTGAGACTCACTGAATTCCCAGAGTGAGCATTATGTATTGAAAGGGGGATAAAGTGCTGAATTCCTTTTTCTCCCTGTTGTTTTTCCACCAGAATGAGCAAACACTGCCACGGCGTTTTCACATACTATAAAATGTCAGAGCGCTGAGCAATACAAAGTAAGTCAATATTGATAATTATCGGTCATAAAATGTATATCCATTCCATCCGTCTGATTTACGGTTCATCCTGTGTGGGGGTCGGGGTGAGCTGATGATAAAGGCATTGTCTGACTAGCAACATGATCAAAAATACTGGTGGACAACTAACACTTTACAAGAAGAATGCCTCATGATATCTTCAATTACATATTATTTCATGTGTTTCTCATACTTTCATCTGGCCATCACTCATCCTGAGCCTTTCACAGAGCAGAATCACAGTACCACTCCTTGCCAACCAGCCCGGCACCATCTTGTCTGCTCATAAAGTCAACAACAAGTCACTGCAGCGCAACGAAGCCGTGGTTCTGCTTCATTTTCTCTGAGGAGTTCACCACCCGATGAGAGCTGAGCATGACACGGCTGCAGCTCAGCTCACGGTCGGAGCTCTTCACCCTGCACGAGTAACCAAAATGGGACGGTCCATTACGGCGCAAAACCTTGTGACAGATGAGTGTCAAGAACCTGGTAGATCGGTTTCCTCACCGGTCTTGTGCTAAGACAGTGAGCATTCCGTGTTTCTTACTGGTCATATGTGTTGGTGACCAAACTCAAATAACGGGAGTGTCAAAACATGACTTTGTAGTTCACATTTATTTAAAACTCTCAGTCTAAACTACATCAACTGCATCTCTGACTGCTGAAAAGACTTTTTTTAACCAAGGCTCAGGAAGCGCCGCATTAATCCAGATATCACGCGGCAGATGGCATCAAGGCCTTGCAGACTGTGGACCCTCATGGCGACGACGCGCAGGCGAAACAGGAAAATCACCTGGATTATAGAGAAAAGTTGGGAGGATTGACGGATAAATAATGTGGAGAAATAAGGCTTTATCTCACCCCAGACAACAAGCAGACGAAGGATAGACACACACACACGGTTACACACTGACACTGGGAGTGTGTTTTCAGACAGATGCACACAAACCGCTGCAGAAAGTAATAAGTCTTAATGCACTAACACAAAGAAAGGTTGAGTGATGATCATAATGTTGGTAGACACACACACACACACACACACACACTGTGTGACTTATGAAAACCTAACTGTGGCTCAGCACCACAATATTGTTTGAAAATGTCAAGGCTTGGATGGAAGCCCCGGTGGGAGAAAATGTTCTGTCAACACACACAGGCACACACGCACGCACACATGAGGCTAAATCTGATCGTGGAGCCATATAACTTTCATTTATCACATTCCACTCCGAGACAAATAGTTTCCTACAAAGCCGTGATGTGCAACACAACAAGGACGGCAAAGAGGAGGTAAACAAGAAATGGCGAAAGGGAGGAAAGACATTTAAATACGTCAGCTAGTGCTTGACTGTGCAGTGTTTGCATGTCTAATGCAGTAAATAATTGCAGGTGAATTGAGGTTCACACACAATTAAAAGCAAGACAGACAAAATATCCTTATTAGACTTTGGATAACCTCTCATTAGGATGTAAATTTGGACCTCAGGGGACAGAAAACATTGCTAATCCTAGTCCCTCAAACTGTAGCTTAGCAAAAAAACGGTTTGGGCTCTTGTAATTAACATTCTCTGTCTAACAAACCAGTTGGAAATATGTACGAAAATAGAATCAGAGCATCAGCCCAGACTGCAATGTGCCCTCAGTTATTTTTTTCTGTTACGCTTTCCAAACATCAGTGACTTGGCTTTAATACGTTATAATCTGTCTCCATATACCCATAAACCCGTGCACTCCGGAGCAATTTCCTGTTCAGATTTATGTCCGGCTACGACATGCTGCAATTGTCTGGAAGAGGACAGAAGGGGCTGCAACTGCAGGGATCTTTCCAACTGCTTTGTTGTCACAGACAAAAAAAATGAAAAAGAAAGAATAAATACATAAAAAACAAAACAAAACAAAAAATGCACCAGAAATCATCAGCTGCTCTGAACTCCCAGATTCAACAGAGAATCTTTCACAGGAACATGTAACACACTGACAGCAGTGGTAGCTCTACCTGCAACACCACAGGGTACGTAATGCAAAGGTGCACCCCCCCCACACACACACACGCTTCATATGTCCACACGCACACACACAGACACACACACACACACACAGATTCCCGTCTTTAATTACAGTTGCCTATATTTCTCTGCTGTTTCACACTAATTAGACAGAAGTGGTCTGTCGCGAGATAAACGATCCCATGTGGCGCCCTTATTTTGACTTTTATCACAGCATCACACCCACACATGCAGACACAACATCAAAATACAGCAGTCTGAGTGTGTAGGCAAACGCAACCACTTGTGCAAATGGACGCGCGCACACACACACACACACATACACACAAACACGCGCAGGCACACCGACGTGGATGCTAATTAGGACCGGCAGGTTTTGATGTGTATAAAAAGCAGAAAGAAATTCAGCAGCAAAGCTCGGTTTCCTGCTGCGAAGGGCTGTAGGATTTTAAATTGTCTTTACGGGCACTTCTGGCAAGGTGGTGCAACACGCTGGGTACATGACACCAGGCTCATAAGGCTCACCGCGGCGCTGCCACTGTCGCCACCGGCCTCCAACCTGGACATTCTCGCCTCTACACACACACCCATGCTGGCCACAGGACCGCACCCTACCCCTGTTTATAGACGGGAGGTGAGCTGTGTGTGTGTGTGTGTGTAGGCCGCGGTCTTACAGTCTCATGAAAGCCTGCGGCGTGGCGAGTGGGACACTGAAAAACCAGAAATGGCCCTGGCACACAGATTTATTTGCCCTCAAATTGATCCAAGATGGCAGATTGCCGTGTTCCAATGCAGATGTGCGCCGGTGTTGTTCATTAGGAGAGGCCGTATTAGTTTAGCCCTGGGTTAAGGCACCAGGGATGATGAGGGATATTAACTCCGGGCTCCTTTTCAATAAGGTCTTAACCTCCATCCACCTCCATCTCCCTTCCCCGTATTCTCCACTTTCTGCTCTCCTGACCTCTCCTGCTGCCAGTTTCACTTCACTTGACCTCTGACCTGCCAGCTCCATTCAGCCAACGCTAGGGTCCTCCGTGTCAAACACCGTCTGTGAAAACACCACAGTTCAGATAAGCAAAGGAGCTCGCCGGGGCCAAACAGGACACAACACTGGTGTAGCGAGCTGGAGTCGGGCTCTCAGGCCTGGCAGCCTTCTTCTAATGGGCGACACAATGAGATAAGCCTAGTGAAGTATCAACACAGTGGTAAAACCCATTCAATGTTGGGAAAACATTGCACTGAGATAAGAGGAATAAAGTACCACACATTATGACTGCATTTATTTCCAAGCCGCAGATAACAAGATGCTGCAGGCTGGAAGATAAGCTGGTGCAAGTAGCCGGGCAAACATATAGCTCCGAGCTTGTATACATATGCACAGACTACAGGAGACCGAGCACAAGGACCGGTCTCGTGCTGATTATTCAAATTCAGTTGACTGTAGCACGATCCGGATGGAGAATTATGAATCATGATGTACACTCACAATGACCCACCAGGCGAAATGGCCAAAACACGCAATAAATCAATTTAACAAACACGAATGCAGCTGACTCTTCTGGTGCACTGAGCTGGTTTGGTTCCAAAATCAATATAGTACTTTAGTTTGCGTGAATCTGGAACATCAGCTAGAAGTGACGATGTCATAGCTCAAATCGAGGTATATAACAGAACAGGTTCATCTGCGACTGGGATGGATGTTCTGCTCTGCCGTGCTCAGTTGGTCCCAATAGATTTCGATGACAAACTAATCAATGACGGCCAGAAAAGTGCTTTTTGCAGAATAGTATAAGCTCCCAGACAAGCTGACCTTTCTCTCTCTGAAATGTCATCGTTCTATCCCGTCGGACAGCTGTGCGAAATCTTGTCATAAACACTGCGAGAATCTCGCAGCGACCTCGACCTTTGCACGCCAAAGTCTTATCGGTCCATCCGAACGCTTGCGCCAAATCTTTACGACATTCCTGAGATACCGCATCCGTGAGAATGGGACGCACCGGCGGATATTTCACAGAACCGTTTGGCGTCGGTTGTTGAAGTAGTAACAGTCGACACAGATCGTGAAAATAAGGGTTTTCCACACATATACACCGGCTACAAGAGCAGAGAGATGGAAGGACGTTGGTTCAGTCGGCCCCTGAGCCAACGCTCCAGTGGAGCTGCTCAGCGGCTGTATCGGGCCCCTCCAGACAACTCGTTTATTCAGAATTATTCTGGAAAAAAACAAACAGATTTTGTCACTTTTGAAGATTTACCAGAGCAACTCTGCTTCCTGACATCGCTCTCATGAAAAGGCAAGAACGTCCAACTCTTTTATTCTGAATAAGGAGACTCCAACAGGTTTCTGTCACCGGGATGAAAAACCAAAGCCGAGACACTCACAGCTCTCAAATTGAGAGCCTTTTAAATCCTCTGACAAGAAGCGAGTTAGATAAGGAGAGAGAGAGAGAGGGAGGCACACAAACAGAGGGAGAGAGAGATGGAAAGGTGTAAAACGTGGAGGATAACGAATGAGTGCGACACAGAGAGGGAGCCTTAATGATGTCAATGTGATAAGTCTAAAACGAGGTGAAAATTGAAATGAGTGCTGCTACGCAGAGATTGAAAAGCCGCGCTCGCTCGCTCGGATTAGTTGGAGAGAGAGAGTGGAAAAAAAAAACAGAAAGTGAGAAATAAAAGAAACCCGAAAGAAAGAAAAGATGGGGTGAAACAGAGGGAGGGTTTAGCTCAAGCCAAAGTCAATTGAACAACTAATGTGAATCGATTTGTTGCCTCTGCGTTCGCTCTTTCGGGAGCGAGTGACATTTTAAAGGCATATTTTATTATTGGGGGGGGGTGGGGCTGTTTGCCCGGCAACTGAACACACTGACAGGCTGCTGACAGCTGGACAGAACCCACTGAATAGAAGAAATACTGCAAATGGCCTGTGTGTGCTCGGGGACCCATTGTGTGTCCTCAGAAGTGTGTGTCAGACAACAGAGTGGGATTGTAGATGCTTCTATAAGGGTTTCTGTGTGTGTGTGTGTGTGTGTGTGTCGTGTAGAGGTTGGGCCCACCTGTTGATGACACTGAAGTCCGTCTACACAGGGAACATTCTACTGTGTATGCGCCCGTCTGCACCTGTCTTCTTGCATGTGTGCGCTTGAGTTCCCCTGTGTGTGAGCACGTTCTCTGGGCATAATTCATGGCGGTGAGGTAGCCGCAGTGGTGGTCGTCCGCGGTGCAGCCTGGACGTGCACCAGTCTGGAGGGCGGGCGTTAATGATTAAAACACACGGGATCTGCAGCGTCTGATGTCAGCAGCTTTCTTTAAGGACAACCAACACAGAACACAGCGGGAATTATTCATTTCTATCCCCCAGTTATTTCACTTCTTGTACAACCAGATGTCTCTATTTCATCGTTCGAACAGACTCATGTTGCTTTCCGTCCACTGCGTATGTGGCCGGTTCTGGGTCGAGACAATTCAAAAGTCAAAAGAGGCTTTATGGGAATTCACTCAGCCGAAAGGACCTACATCCAAAAACTACAGCGCCAAAATAAATAATTGAATGGGAGTCGTTTTAGCGGACATCAGCAGGCCTCATCTCTCAGCTGCCTTTGGTCCCAATCCACTGAGTGCAGTAAAGTACTTTTCATGGTATATGTAATCCCGCGAAAGTCTTCCAAACAACATGCTGTGCTGAGGCGTGGATCAAAACAAACACACCAACAAAGCTGTTCACCAGCGTGGCCACGTTCCAACCCAGAGGAGTCGTCCTTAAAGCCCACACGGGCTGGCCAAGTGTCTGCACTGGGCCAATCCTGGGTTTATTGGAAACACTAATAACCACCAGGGGAAATCAGCTTTGGCATATTACAAAGTCTGAAGAACATGTTTTATCGCACATTGCAGATTATTTTTCTTATATGCGGGTGATGGAAACGTTAGGATCTGATCTCTTGTTAGAAGCGCAGGTGAAGAGCTTTTAGCTGTTGAAACGAGACCTTACGGGGGGGGTATTTTCAGTGGGATAGCGCCGTAAAAATGGCTGTTTGGTGCCTAAAGAAATCACAGCAGTGATTGAGACTCTAAGTCATTTTCACCAACAATGCTGATGTTCAACACTAATGTCAGACATGTTTTATCCATCAGGCCGAACTAAAACCTGGTAAGAGCCCTCAGGCTCACCGGATCTACAATAACCGTGATCAGTAAATGTTGGAGCCAGAGGTGGCCAACGTCGAACGTCGGAAATGGCAAATGGAGCGAATCTGCATTCCACTGCGAAGAGCTTTTCTTTAGTTGTTCTGCAGTTTTCATTAAAAACACCTTTTGGAGGAAAGTTGAGATACGATGCAGCAGTGAACCAGTTACAGCTGATGCCCAAACCATTGGACACAGACAAATTGTGAGTGGCTGGTAGTGGATGTAAAAAACATAAGGAAGAGACACAAAAAGAAAAAAATAAGATAAACAGAAAGGAAGCTGACCTAATCAATACAACTCAAACTCTAATACCCAATGTGAAATATATTAACTTCAAAATGGTATATTTGATCCCGAGTGAGCAGAGAAGAGGAACATGTCACGTTGACAACTTTGTTATCTTGAAGGATCTTGAGGGAGCAGCAGACAGGAACACGATTGTAGCAGTGTGATTATTGTTTTTATGATATTCCTGTGCGACGCAGCAGCAGATGCCTCACCAAAGCATATACGCCGGAGCGGAGTGAGGATTGAGTCGGTCGCTCTTGAGACCAGCTCAGTTTATTGTACTCCGACATTCAATAAACCAGCTTCATATCAGACTCGAGCTGAAGATCTGAACCCGTCTGGCAAAAACTCTCTCCCACCCCGGGACTTCCACGAGTACAAGAGCAGCGGTAGGGTTGTTTGCGACGCGACGGAGGAACGTCACATCGGAAAGAAACGACTGTCGACATGGAAGTCAGAACCTGCGTTTCTAATATTTCCTGGAAAGGAAGGGGGGACATTTCAGACGTTCCACACCAGCAATCACGTACATGTACTTCCTCTTTCCTAGATGTGCTCGAGTCAATCATGTGCGGACAGAAACATTTCTCTGCAGGGATACATGAGGGAAAACATGTCGAGCAGCTTGGAAACACCACATTCTCAAACAATTCTCCCCCCCACCAAAGCCACTAGATGTCTCTAGATGTCCTACCTAATATGTCCTAGTGTTTGTGACGAAAATCAAAACGCAATATCCAATTTAAAACAGCCGCCAGACTTGAGCGGCCGCGTCGAAGTTAACAGACTTATTTCGGCTGAGCGTTATCCGACTTGGCTGGTCCACCTACACACATTTACATTTCAAACAACACCTCTGTAAATCTAACTGCTGCTGATGTCCGGTTTATTCCTGCTGCCAACTGCTTTGGCTCTCTGGAGGCTGGAGAAGTCAAACAGCAGAGTCCGACATGCTGCTGCGCCTCGTCTTCCTCCCTTCCACCCGCAGACCCCTGAGACCTGCTGATTTTATTTGACCACCTCTGTCATCATCGTGGAAATATTCCCCTGCGTTCCAACCTGCTGTACATCAAAGAGTCGCACATCACCTGCGTTTGATCATCGGCCTCACATCACTTCGTCTGACAGCGGCATTTGTGGAGATGTTGGGTAAACTGATGTAACTCCTGCTGTAAATATGTCACTCGCAGCGGAGATGGACGCGACTTATGTCCACCGTGTTGATAGTTACTACCAAGAAATTGCGAATCGGCTGCAATGTTTGCAGGTGAATGTGTGCATCAGCACTGTAGAACCCAAACTAAAACTCACAGGCTACGTTCTCAGAGCCAGAACCGACACCAACTGGAGGTCCGGGTCAAACTGATTGGCCTCCAAAAGTCTTTTTATGATATGAGACATTTTGTCTTTGAAGGAAAGAGTGCCGATCTGTTCACAATGAGCTTCTCTGATGGCGGATCATTTCGGAGAATCTTCAGAAAATGGGACATTTTACTTTGGACTGCAGATGTGAACCGTCAGGGGCAGCAGACTGTGATCAGTGGGCTTCATGCATAATGAATCAGCTCCGCTTGCAGGGCAGGTATCACAGCTTCAAACTGGGGAGATTCAGGCAATTTGACGAGAATTTGAGTGGTGATGCCACGTCAGACCGGACCGACAGGAATCACAGCTTCTGGAGTTTCATAGTAAATGCAGCATCTACAGGCTCATCTGTCTCCTCCAGCACTGAACGACGTGTTTGCCCAGTATGCTCCAGCAGGTAGTCGATCTTATGAGCTATAGGGAGCCAAGAAGTGTCAGCGCGCAATCAGCAGTGAACGCGTAGAAACTGCATCATTCAGACGCACCTACAACATCTTAGTGGTATATTGTTACTTTTTTTTTTATGAGATATAAAATACAGATGTTTTCTCTTCTTTTTGCTACATAGTCCTGTGCCTGGATGCGGGTACAGAAACAAATTCCACGTAGCACTGTACAATGTACAAATGTGTGTATGTGAAAAATCATGTTGAGGGCTGATGGAAGCAAAATTAACTAAAAAATTAAAGGATTTACTGATTCAACTCAACATTTGATGGTTCAACACATCTATTGACATTATAATTCAATGAGATACAAACACTGTCTAAAAATATAATAAACATTGACACTACACTTTTACAGAAATTATTAAGATGTAACTGAAGCTTGAATATTTTCAATGTTAATTTAACGACACATTTTTTCTCTCCAGCAATGAATCTGATTGAGGTCTGTTTTTGTTGTAATTAAATTCCACAAGGCCGTTGGGGAGTAACGAGTTACATCTAACACTGACTGTCAGACATGAACCAGGTGAGCGTTGATGTCTCTTGATGACGTTGCATCAAAGGTTTGAGTCCAGTGGCCACTGGAGGTGCATCACTGTAGCTGAGTCAGTAAGTAAGAAAGTACGTAAGCACTGTCAGGCCCCCGTACGTGTGCGTTCTGTAACAGGCAGACATGTTTATCAAATGAGGATCGAAGGAAGAGAGAGAGGAAAAAAAAAAAAAAACATGGCAGCATGTCAGTGCTCAGAGGGGTGTGATGGAAATTCTGAAAATGAATCCCCCTCTTGTGCACACACGCTCACATCCACCGCCCTTCCTCCAGTCTCGTGGGTGTCGGAGTGAGAAATTAAATTTTTCTGATGAGAAACTTTCTCCTGCCTCCATTCCTCTCCTCCCTCTTTCCCCTCCCATCCATTCTTTAATTTAGTTGCTTATTTATGAACTATTAATTTATGCTCTGAGAGAGAAATTAACAGTCGTGCAGTCAAGTGTTCGGGCTGCTGCCGCGCTCACAGTACGATCGTCACTGAGGCAGCGCCACGAGTCGCACGCACACACACACACACACACACACACACACACACACACACTCAGGAACACATGACACTCAAAGGGAAAAGGAAAGCAGGTGCTACGTGTCAATACGTGCTTAAATATATGTCAGTCACTTGTGCTGCTTGAGACAGAAAAGTTCCCGTTGCTTCTACGCCTGATCGCTCAACAATTATACCCACAGCGTGAGTGCAGGAGGTGTCACGTCTTTAATGCGAGGGAAATTAATTATTTCTTCCATCCGAATCCATCACGTTCTGCTGACAAAGTGTGTTTGTTATCACCGAGTCGTCAACAGATAAGGAGTCGACGGAAACAAAACAATTTGTTCACTTCTGATTGATTCGGCAAGTTTTCAAAATGACTCAACGCATTTGAAGAGGGCTTCTG
This sequence comes from Aeoliscus strigatus, assembly GCA_901007665.1. Taxonomy (NCBI): domain Eukaryota; kingdom Metazoa; phylum Chordata; class Actinopteri; order Syngnathiformes; family Centriscidae; genus Aeoliscus; species Aeoliscus strigatus. The sequence goes on from CAAKHB010007079.1 coordinate 219,929, forward strand.
TGTTGATCTCAGGGGGAGTCACCGTCAACTTCCTGTTACCTAGTCAAGTCACTTTCTAGGTAATCAATTCTGTTAAGCATCCTATGATCAAACACACAAGTGGGATGACGGGCCACCTGGACCAATCCAGCCTCACCTCGCCATGACTCATCACTCATCCATCAACCATTGCGCCATAAACATCATCACCATTACTAAAACGTAGGTACAGAATTAACTATTTGTGCCTGTTTTATTCAGGTGAGATGATTCCGGAGGTTTCCGGGAACAACAATTCATGTTCTATTCAATGGAACAGGACGGTCTTACACATCTATAGCGCCGCTTGCACTCTCATGCACTGCTTCCCACGCCACCCCAGCGTGCTGCGTGTTGGTCCAGTCAGTCATGCCGACTGTCAGTAATTCAGGCGGTCAGTCAATTAGCCGGGGCAGTCCATCAGGCAGACGGCGTGGGCGGTAATAAAAACCAACACAGGTCAGTCAGACCCGACTCGTGCCGCATCATTAGTAGGTTAACTGGCACGTGTGGGCGACCAATCATTGTGTTTGTGTGTGTGTGTGTGTGTGTGGGATGGTGGGGCGGATGGGCGGGGCTCCAAGTGAGTGACAGCGGCGTGGGCGGTGGGCTGGGATTCGGTGTGTTTAAGCGAAGGTGGTCGAACGCTGCGGCGTCCCCAAGGTTCCTCAGACACAAACGTGTGTGGGCGGACAGGCAGCGTGTCGAACACCGTGTTTCCATTTAGCTCTGACAAGTGGAACGCGGGGAAACAAAATGACCACGAGGACCAAACGCTCCTCTTGTTTTTTCTCTTCTTATCTCGTATTTTCAGGCTAAACAATTTGTCGATAAGGGGAGCAAAACTAGGCCTGATTTTGTATTATTTGGAATTATCTCAGAGGTATGACCTTGTGGCACGACAATTAACTTTATCTTAACAGTTCATTCATGTTGAAATACCACGCCGTACTTTGACACAACAATCACTTGTGGGATAACTAAAGACCGTAGTTTCCGTTGTTTAATGCCTTTACCCACTTTATAAAGCTGCATGTGGTCTCCTAATGGTTCTTTTGTTCTAATTACTGGACCACACGGGAACATTAAGATGATAAAATGCTTTCGCCTTCCGCCATGTCAAAGTGCCCTTGAGCACAGCGACTAACCCAATATTCAGTAATGGAAGACCGTCACACTGGGAAGTGACATCACCCAGCCTGGTGGGTGTGTATGTGGTCGATAAGTTCATATGTGTTCTAACTTTATGAAAATGACCCACCGGGATAAGAAGGGACATGAACTAATTGGTACCCGTACGCATGAGGCAGACGGAGCGAGCAGCTTCCTAATATCTCATCCGCATAAACCCGCTCACACGCGGGAGGCCCCTCCAGCGTCCTAGATGGAGCGGGTCAGACTGGACCTGTCCACACCCCGATGATTGATGGCTTGGCCTAAATGAACTGCAGCAGAGCTTTGTGCATTTGTGTGCCTTTGTGTGTGTGTGTGGGGGGGGGGCACGCACCGAAGGGGGGCTACCAGTCAGTTATTGATCCACAGATCCACAGGGCCCCTTAAGGCTTCTAATCAAATGAGGCGGATGCTGAGGGGACACAAGGGGCGGTTGAAAGTTTCTCAAGTTTCCTACAACACAACGCACACACGTGCACAGCCAGTCTGTCAAGCTGTTGTTCACTTGTGTGTGTGTGTGTGTGTGTGTGCATGCCCCCCAACAACCTCCCTGTCGGCCCGAGCCATCCATCAGGGCCAGTGACTGATGGGTTATCTCCACCAGGTCCAGCTTCACAGATGGACTTTTCCCTCACTGCTGAAACCCAGAGGGAGAGGCCGTCTCTGGGCCAGGCCGCTCAGAGAGACTGGGTGTCTGGACGGAAGCCCTGGAGCTTTTGGGGTAGGGGGTGGGGGGGGGCTGACATCAACATGGATCAATGGCAGACTTTGAGGATCGCAGGCCAAATATAATGGATGTGTGTGTGTGTGTGTGTGTAGACACTGATGCTCACAGCAAATCTATGATAGCAGCTTAAAAGCAGTGATGCATCTGAAAGGATGAGAGAAGAAGACAACTCAATGTAAATACATCAAGTCAGAGTTCAGCTCATGACTCAGTTCGCCCATTTCCAGCTGCTTTGCTGAAGAATAGGGAAGAAAATACTAATAATAGCCTTCAGAACAAAAAGGCAGATTTTGGAGGACGACCCAGTGTGTGGAAGTGCGCCGGGGTGCAGACCAACAATACAACACAATCACTGTTCCCTCATCTGTTGCCGGGATAATCAATGACTATACAGTAGCAGCGAATAGACTGCTGATTCCATATGCCCGGTAAAGAATAGACAATCATCGACTAATCAGGACTTGATAGAAGCCACATAGAGTGAAGAACAGCTGTTGTGCCCAGCGAGGCGACTGTAATCATATTATATGTTATTGATCTGCTAAACTGAGGATTATGGCTTCTGATAGCTCAACTGGGGGGAGAGAACAGGCACCATTTTCAAGGTCAGTTGGAAATTGCAGTGCGATCCATAGTTCTATATATGCTTTTTTTTTTTTTTTTTTGTAAGTCCATCTATTCTGTCTTAGGAAGGCGGTTTCCTTCCTCAGCCTCTCGCGCGCGCACGCACACACACACACAAACACACTCCCAAATGGTGGTGAGTGGAGCTTCAGGCGTTACAAATGTCGCTGCAAACTGTCCACGCTGCACTGCAGAGATATTGATGTCTTAATACAATAAAAAGCAAAATAAACATTATTATCCTGATCGTTATAATTATCTTCAGCCCAGAGTCTCAAACTGAATTATTCATATAGTGCTTAATTAAATTGCTAGACTAGACTAGACTGTGTGCGTGTGTGTGTGTGTGTGTGTGTGTGTAATGCATCATGTCTTTTGGACAGTAACATTAAATGAGAATAAATATTCAATCATCCTCCTGGGGCTTCAGCAGAGAGAAAGGAGTTGATGCTATGACAGAGACAAAGAGAGGGAACACATTACGCAGACACTTCCTCATCCACCCTTCACTGGGGTCTGTGTCGAGGGAGACATACAGACCTGTCACACATCAAGTGGACAAGGCTCTTTTTTTATGCACTTCATACATTTAACAGCTGGCACAATAGGAAACCAGCAAGCGCTGCTCACAAGGCCATCACACACTCAAGTGCGGCTGAATGTGTCGAAGTCAATAGTGAAGTCAAGGCCGGTGGTTAAATGGCAGCATGAACACTGATTACTGAATCAAACACTGAATGAACACTCCTCTAATGTTATTCCTGGGGAAAAAAAAGGCTCAGAGCGAGGCCATGGGAAACTTTCTCAGGCCAAAAATACATTTACATGTAGGTAAAGCGGTGCCATATGGGAAACATATCAGAGTATTTGCATCAGCTTCAGTAAACACACACAGCTTTCACACAACTGCAGCAGTGCACACACACACCGATATTGGCAATCGTTCAACGCCAACTGTTTCTGTCATCATTTCTCAGATATTTGAGGAACAAAGTGCTGATGTGCCAACAGGCGGAGTCCGGACGCTGTGGTAATGTAACAGCCCATTCGCTTTGGCACCACGAGTGCTTTTTCATTACCCCCTGATGACATTTGGTAGGGTCCACTAATCAGCCTCCGGGGACCCCTGCTGACTTCCCAAACTTATTACACAGACACACACACATCTAGAGTTCAACTAAACAGGAGTTAAACTCCTACCTTTGTGAGGACATTTAGAGTGTGTCGGTCTATTATAGGGCTTGTTGTAACATCAGGGTTATATATTGTTACTCAAACTATGCCTGTATTTCTTAAATGCATTTACAAGTGTAAAACTGGATTTTATTTTATTGGTATATCTGGAAAAACAAACCTTCACTGTTCACTCTACAGCACATTTGTACAAAGTGCATGTAACTCCATTTTAGCCTGCAGTTGTTGGATCACACCAATATCGCAGATAAATGGGGTATTCAGTGTAAATACAGATCATTAAACCTTTGGTAGCTGAATGCACACGTACACATTCAGCTGCACGCGCACGCGTCATTATAATGTAAACTGGGGGGCATCAGGGCGCCACTCCGTGTGAGTGTGAGACAACCACTTCTGTGAGTGCGACAACTCTTCTGAACACAAAGACCTGCTGTTCGTCACACACTTCACGTGCTACAAACCCTCGTCAGTGTGATCCAGAATAGCCACATCTTCAGGCGCGACAGACAGGGGGGAAAAAAAACCCCAAAACACTGCCATGTTTTACTCATATGTTTTACTCAAACTTGGCCGTGACGAAGGCCGTGAACAACGACACAAGTCACTCATGTGAAAGCAGCGGACAACAGAGCGGCAGAGGTGGAGACGTGAGCCCACTTACGTTCAGTCATTTTCTCAAAGCGTGTGACCGTTCTGACGCCCTCTGGTTGTTTGGAGAGGAACAAATGAAGCCTTCCCTTGTTTATCTAGGATCAGATTTTAGCACAACACCCGCTTCACACAGTGTAGAGGGGGCTATGAAAGAAGCATTTATCTTTCAGGAGCTAAAGTTACGCGACAAAGGAGCTGAGATGATGCTGAGTGCTGGAGTGTCGCCTCCTATGAGCGCTGGCTGATGAGGTTTACAGTTTCCACCTTGGGGCGACAGTGCTGCGGGAACATGGCGTGTTTGTGTTCCTTTAGATGCGTTTGTGTGGTGGCCTGAGGCTCTGAGGAGTGGTTTTGTATCAGGGCTGGGTGTATCGTTCCACCCCTGAAGTGTTAACACAGATACTCAAAGCTTTGGCACAGTTTACTCCCAATCGAAGGAGAATGCAATATTTTTCCCTATTGCAGCGTCACTTCTCTTCTGTCCTCTTTTGCTCTTGAAATACCTGTTATTAGGGTGAAGGGATAGTATACAACTTTTTTTTTGCTGTTACAACATTTTCAAGATTTTATGTTGTAAATAAAAGGCACAGGTAAACACTTTATAAATACATTTGTTCATATACTGTACGTGTAATATTTTATTATTATTGTCATTAATCATAATATTAAATATAAAATGAGAGATCAAATATGGTTAATGAGATGTCTTTCATGAATGAAAAAAAAAAGCTATTATCATCTTCTACTTTTCTTCACAATTCAATGTTAAGGTTTAAAACATGACTCAGCTGGACATGTAGTCATTTCTCCAGAGCAGACAATGTCAGGCACTCAGACTGAAAGTAAAATAGTGCCATAGCGCTAATCTAATACCAGCTCGCTCTGCTCAGTGGAGGCTGAAGACCTTTGAGTCAGGCTACTTTCATGTCCGCCACGGCCTGAAACACTAATGGCGTATGTGGAGGTGCAGAGAGCCTCATTGGCTACCTAATGGTGACTGTTTAATCAAATTCTTCCTCTTAATATCCTCCGCTAAAGAAGAAGCTGGGAGACAGATGTACCCCGCTCACAGCTCAAAGAGGATAAGACAAAGGTGTTTGCTGCGCCGCCGCAAGCACACAAAGAGGAACACACACACTCCAGCTGGGATGGGACCCGGGCACATGCTGTAGGCCTCGCAGAGGATGCCCAGGTGGCGCATGAAGCCCTGGAGCTGCGCCCGGACCTGCAGCGGATAGACTTCCTAGACCAACGCCTCTTAGAAAAAAAAGGAAAAAAAAGTACAGTTGCAAAGGCTTAAACACACCTTTAAAATGAACTGACACACACACAAAAAAGCCTGCTCGCTCCCCCATCGTCTCACAATTAACACTGCTCCTATAGCTGGAGGCACTGAGGAAATGAGGTTTTGTATGTGTGTGTGTGTGTGAGAGAGAGAGAGAGAGAGAGGGAGAGAAGACGGATTAAGGAGGAGGTGGGTGGAAGGTTACGGTTGGCGAAGGAAATATAATGTGTGGCATGGAACTATGTGCTCCGGCTCCGGTAATGACTGAGAGGCTGTGTGGCGTGTGTGTGTGTGTGTGTGAGCCCGGACACTCATGTCCACCCGTGTGCCCGCATTACGTTGTCCCCGCCCATTCCTCTCGCTGAGTATCATGTTCGGAGGCTGCAGTTCAATCCTGTCCGATTGTGTTGTTGTGCAGTCATGGCTAATTACCTTGATAGTCTGCTGACAGCGTGGAGACAATTAAACCACCGAGAGGAAAACAGGAGGCTAACTGGTCCTCTCAGTGACTTGACGCAAAGGATGATTCATCCCCCAACATGTGTTCATAAACGCAAATCATTTGCAGGAAATAGGGGAAGGAGTTTGCTTCGCGAACGGTCAGACGTCTGTTTATCTTCCCTTGGCATCAGTTTTCAATCTCACCCAACGCTCCTGCTGAACAGGCCGATTAGAGACGAGGTGTGTGGGGACAGGTCCTGTTGGAAATCTGTCAGACCTCCTGTCTATGGATTTTACTGGACGAGCCAGGAGCCGTCACAGGTGTTGACTTTCAACTTTATTTTCTTATAACAAACAAGCTGCTGCAAACCGACCAATGCTCGTCTTCATTTGACAACAACTTTCATACGCACTATTTTCTGTCAACAGGAGATACTGTGTTCAAACTGCAATTTTAATCACTATTTTTGCCATTAAAATCACTAATTAAATATGGTGAAAAGCAATCACACATTTTCCTTTGAGGCAAAAAGTCTGTCAGTATCCGTCAACGTGGACGTGCAGGTGACCAAGTTTCAGTGTTAATGAATGAGATGACCCTCCATCCTGTGTGGGATCGCGTGTCTGGTCTTTTTTTTCTGGACATGAAATTGTGACAAACTGCAGCATCTGTTCCTCCATAAAAATACCTTGATAACATTCTAACGTGTCCAACCTTCCCCCTGCTATTTCTGTTCATTCTTTTCAGCGCCTGGGTCTTTATCGCTGCGAGACACCTCCCAGCTCTTTCAGAACTACCACTGTGACTGAATGAATTACTTGTTAGTCGCAGTATTTTAGAGAAATCATTTGAAGTGTGATTTTCCTTTGCTTATCCATCTTTGGATTAGGAGTCTGCTCTGCAGGTTACAGTTCAGACTTTACATCATCCTATTTGTGCGTCAGGAGGCTCCATGTGCTGCCCTGTGATAGAGAAACCTGTGTTACATGTATGTATCAGACAGGTCTGTCCCATAGGCGATAGCAGCATCTATTGTAGACACACACGACACACTAATAGAATTTGCATAAACATGTTTGGGGAATTAGAATTGGTTAGGGGTTGGTGGCGCTGAGAGGCGACGGGGGTGGGCGGGGTTTGGGCTGAGAGGAGGATTTAAGATGCATTGTGGGAGTTCTAACAATGATTTTTCGTGACATGCAACAAAGATCACCGGCAGAATTCAAACTATGTTGAATCTTCGCGGTACCCTCGGGACAAAATAAATTGCGGGCATGTACGCACAGGTTCTTCCAAGGATAATTCTGGCCTGTGGACAACAATCACTACGCAACTCACTGCTCTCAGCGGTGTACAAAATACGCATTGATTTCGCCGTGGCGTTTCAAAGGAATACAAATATCGTCCAGCAGTTGAGAATCCCTCTCGGCGTTGTGATACGCGATCAGTCCGTGTGCAGAGAACTCATTGAATTAAACAGGAGAAAGGACCGGCAGCAGGGCAGCTTGGCAGCAGCGTCGTGGCTGTAGACTGACTCCAGATTGGGTCTTCAGGGACCGTGGGGGAGTTGGGGTGTGGGGGTACATGGGTGGTACAGTTGGCAGGGTCCCTCACTCACTTAGGGCCAGCCTTGAGGCGGAGTGTGTGTCTGGCTCCTGGTGTGTGTTGGCAGGATGTGTCCTGGCAGCACCCCCGTCTGACACCACAGTTGGTCCCCTCTGGATATCCTTCACACCCCCCCTGAACTCCTGCTCCACAACCTGCCCTTCCTGCGCCTCCGCTCTTCCGGGGGGGGGCGTCTCCCTTCAACTTTTAACCTCCACCATTGTCCGCGCGTATCCTCAGCGTGATCCCACGCGCTGACTGACGTCCATTGGGGTTATATCGACGGTATTAAATGAGGAATTAATTTGCAAAAACATAGAACCGAACAATAAATTAACGAAACAGAGTCAGTGGAGAAAATAAAACTTTACAGCTGGTTTTACAGGCTGTTTTCCAGCAGCTGTGGTCAGAGAGGAACGGCCGTCATATTGGCCGTGGATGCCGAGATATGATCGGTCATAAAAGCAGTAACTGCCTGATGTTACTGCACATCATTTGTCTGCTGAGCTTTCACCAGCCGTCCTCCCTCTCTGGTAGTTGACCTTCTACGAAACAGCTACCTCCACATTGAGGGAAACCGGAAACTGTTCTTTTAATTTAACTCAGATTAAGAAAATAAAATAAAATAAAATCTAAAAGACACCAGATACATATTTTACTCCACAACCACAGGTTCCTGCTTCCCCTGTCTGCCCTCCAGAGAATCTGATGTCTTTGTTCCCCTCATCTGTTCTACATTCAGGACAGTAGTCAGCCTGCCTCCTTGTGTATTCCCTTCATTTACCATAGGAAGTCAGGGGCAGTTGAGAGGAGACAGCAGACAGGAGGTTCTGGATAGATGAGCCTCGGGCTAACAGGAACACATTTTGTTCCTGTGTGCTGTGCCGGTGAGGTGGTGGTGGGGGGCGGGAGAGGGCAGACAGCAACGAACAGTGGGGGGGGAGAAAACCACTAAAACTTCTCAGGGCACCAAACAGCACATCTGTGCAAAAGTGAACTGAAAATCTACCGTGAAGGCGCATTCTTTCTTTGCTCTGTTCTGTCCTGAGTTGCTTTAGTGC
>CAAKHB010007079.1:238361-258393 GCA_901007665.1 Aeoliscus strigatus
GCAGAGGCAAACGAGCACTTTTGCCTGGTTGCAATTGCAAGGGCGGCAGTGGTGCTAACCACAAAGGGACATTAACAGGTTAATCATGTGAAATTAACGCTCATATCCCTCTGCTTCACAACTTTCTCTTCTTTTTTTGGCAACAAAAGCTATTTTCTCGCCACCTTTCCGTCAGCTCCACATTTGCAGCTGCACTTGTCATCGGGCCTGTTATTAACACTAACATGTTTCTCACTCTGAGGATGGAGGGAAAGGTACAGACAGAGAATGTGAGCAGGATGGGAAGAAAGACGTGTGAGAGTCAGGTGGTGAAAGAGGGGGCAGTGCACGGTGGAGCGAGAGAGGAGGGAAATGAGAATATTGAGGCTCGGTGAAATAGCTGCCAGCATCAGAAACTGGAAAATCTTGGATTTTCTACTGATAATTCCTCCTCTGCGAGGGTTTAATTACTCTGTGCCGGAGCTATCTGTCTGCCTCCAGGTCTGACCACACACATCCACGGAGACAGCTTGACCTTTTAACCCTTCATACCCCCCGCCTCCAATCATGACATGACATTTCAGGTCTGTCAGGTGTGAACCATCCCGGCGCCCTGTGAGCGTCTGGTGCTGAGGTGCTACGCTACGTTAATCACTGTGACACTGTAATCACAGATTTTACCCTGACTCATATGCAGATGCTTGGGTACATTTCTTTTGATGTCGAGCGTTGTGTCGCCCCCCCCCACACTCCTCCCTCACTCTACTCTTATCCTTGACCTTCACTCATTCCCATGGTAACTGCGTCTTCCTCGAGGATTGTTTCGTTGGTAAGTCAAGTGGGCCAATCCTTGGGTTTTAAGTTTCACATCAGCCGCAAAGCTTTTCAAAATCTAATTTGGGGGATTATCTCTCTATTGATTTCACTTAAAACTGATTCTTTTCTTTTTCCATCCTTCTGCTGCTGCGATAGGAGGCGAAGGAAGCACGGTGTGGGTTTCGCTGCGCACGACGTATCACGCCTTCCTTCCTCCATGGACTTACGAGGAGGCTCAGCGGTTGCACTTGGCAACGCACGGCGCGCTCGCAAGGGTGCTCGTGTTTGTGCGCCGTTCCATCTTCTGGCGCCGATCTGCACCTGCCTGACACATGGCTATGATCCTCGCCGGCATTAATATTCATCTGTGTGCGCATTGAGCAGAACAGATTAGCAGGAGTAATGATGAGCATGTAATGATAAGGGGACCGCTGCGGTCCCGATAGTCTAAACAGGCCTCCTCTAAACCCGACGAAAGAAACCAAGCAAACTCATTACAGCTTAACAGCCATTAGATTAGCGCTAGCTCCTCTTTGAAGGGAGCGTTGCGGCTGGTTTCTATGGATTAGCAACAGGGACGAGCCATTAGCAGACAATTTGGCAGTAGCGCACGTATTTGTGAACGTATTTGTCTCCTCGGCGACTGTAGGTTTGGATTACCCTGAAATACAAAATCTATCGCTAATCTACTGTCATGTTTGGCTGTCTTCGTATTCCACACTCCAATGGGTGAGTCCGAGGAGAAGAAAATGCTAACATCATTAGCATTAGCCAGAGTTAATCACGTAGGTCGCAAGCTTCTTGTCGGGACTAAAATAAATGTGCCGCGACGGAAATGGATAGTTTGAAACACTTCTGCCTCGTACCAGAGAATAAAGTGGGTCCAAGTTTACAGGCCACAATCTTTTAAAAGCTCTGGGAAGGACGAGATAGGCTGGTGATGCTAATTAGCACTGTAGCTCACTAATTAGCTGGTTATAGAATTTATATGGATATACAGTATATTTATGCTGCTATGATTTTCTCTTACAAGAAAGTTAAAAAGTGCACGTTATAAAAAGAAGATTAAAAGATGGTGCAACTACTTTAAAACTGACACCTTTTCATTAATTCCATATCAATTCTGCTTTGACCCCAGTGCATGTGTTTTTGTTTCTTTAACTAAAAAACTCAAAGTACTTGAACACAAACACGGGTGTTTTTGTTGCTAATTAGACGTCCGCTCAGGCTGACAGCGGCCGAAGCTGCACAAGGTTTTCAGTGACATTCCCACACGGTGTGCGTGGAAATGTGAGCTCTGTAAGTCGTCTGCAGTAACAGGTCGACGTCGACTGAGCGGAGGGTGTGCAGATCGTCAATCAAGCCGTTTGCACACGCGGGCGGTGTAAGCGCTCTAATCAGGCAACGTAAGTGGAAACACCTGTGTGCATGTACAGTAAGTGGGCAGGGGCTCCGATGTTTGCGATACTCGGTGCACTGGGCCCCTTTGCACACGATAGTCTGACATGTCACAGCAGGTATAACCAATGTAATTTATAAAATGAATGGCCTTAATTTAGCTGTACCACTTTTCAGGCTTACTCGATCAGTTGAATATACATTACTTCTCCCTTTGGGATTCACCCACGCCGTCAAACAGAGGCGGTATTTTTTTGGAGGGAAGTATGAACCCAGCTTAGATTCGGTTGTACTCAACCGTAATGGTTTCAACCTGGTTCATCACGTTGACGTGAGTCCAGGAGTTGTGTTTCCTGACATTTTCACTGATTTTGGAAACACACAAGGCTTAGACATTATTGCATTTTAATGAACCTTGGACACAGCCACAACCACTCATGGTGTCATGTTAGTCAAGAGGGCCCACAGCTTCAGCTTATTTAGTTGTAGCATATATATCTATACCTATATATGGTATTATGTGTGATAGAAGTTTGAAAAAACACAAAACACTGCCGTCTGAAGTAAATTGGCATTCGCAGTTGTAGTCGAGCTGGCAAAATTCCTGAAAAGTTAAAAAAGTTAAGGACGTGGAACGTGGGATTCCTAGACTGCAACGACCATGGGCCCTAGTTATATCAAAACACACTCAAACTTCTTTAACTGCTGTTGAATCATTTCTCCATTAACGATGATCACGATGAAAATTCAGTGCTCAAATGATTGTGAATGCTTTGACAAACAAAAACAAGCTGCACTCGTCTGTCTTAAAATTTAAACATATTTTTGATGGATATGCTGTATGTTATCAAACAGATATTTATTTTCCCAGAACATTATTCTAACTTTATAACTGACCAAAGTTCTCCCAGCGGTTTTGCCCATTGTTTGGTAAACCTGCCAGCACCCGTGCCTCTGACGTCACGCCCCGGCGGGTCAACGGGCGGAGTATCACGAAAATTGACGGTGTTTCATGAATGAGACTCACATTAAAAGTGTTCCAGAGGAACACTCTCCACCACATCAGTCTGTGAAGGTGCTGGAGGAACGAAGGGCAACGACGCTGCCGGGCTCCGCTGCCTCCGTGGGATGTCAGCCGGACCACCGGGAGCCTCGGAAACACCCCGCCGGTTTATTTCTTCCAGCTCACAAACACTTCAGCTCTGCTGGTGCAGGTGATCAACTCCCATCAGCCGCACCTGTGATGAGTCTGTGACGTAGACCCGCCCTCCTCTGCCTCTGATTGGCTCCGTCTCTGATTGACTCCGTCTCTGGAGCCTCGTCTAGTGAGTGAGGGATGATTTGATTTATTTTACATTAGTGATGTCGTTCTACCCCTAATCAATACTAATCCCTAGTACTATTGTCCACCTAAACCTCAAATGACACATTTTAGTTTACCTTTCGACACATAAACAGTTATTTATCATGGTGTACGTTCAGCCTCGACCCATTTAGTTGGAGTCCCTCGGTGCTGGAGGTTGATTAGCAGCCTAAGCAGGTTAGTGCAGGATGTTGACTGTTTGCTAACCTTCGTTGTACTTGGCCCATCACGGTGACAGGTTGTCATGGCAAAGGCAGTGACAAGTGTCGAACCAGGATCAATGCCTGTGTGTGTGTGTGTGTGTGTGTGTGTGTGTGTGTGTGTGCAAAGGAAGACGCGTAATCTACTAACACACATCACAGATCAAAAGGCAGCTGCCTGGGTCATCTTGCGCGAGCCCACCCTGGTGGCACGACATACTCTGGAGGGACCCGCACACATGTACAAACGGATGGAAGTTAATTCGGAAGGGAGGGGAAGACGCTAAGAGTTACCGTGGAAACCAGTCACAAAGTAGGAGAGGAGAGGAGAGGGGGAAATGGGTGTAGAGAGTGAAATGAGGTCTGTCAATACGTTGCCAGGCAACACTCAGCACTAACGAAGCTCGGTTTGATAACTCGTTGATAACACCATTGGGAGAGCCGGTTTGTGTGTGTGAAATGTTATTAGCAGGGGCAGTGAAAGAGACCCTGCTGAGACAATCTCAAAGCACAGATAAGAGGAGAGACCCTCTGCTAAAGGCCGGGTTAGCAGTGGGCCTCACACCCACACACACACACACCCACACACACACGCAGAAAGAACAAAAGACCGAAGCGGACCCTCACACAATAATTAATCACACGTCAGGACCAAGAGTGGTGCTTAAACATTTTTGTTTGTTTTTTTTATTCAACATTTTTTTTTCCAAACCAGGAATGTACTAGTTTTTTCCTCTTTAGAGGTGTGTTGGGGGAGGACTAGGGGGTCATGGGAGGGGGGGCGGGGGGCGGGGGGCGGTGAAGTAAAGGGGTCGCTGTGATGATTAGGGGGTGAGGAAGAGGAGGAGAGGACACAAAAAAAAACCCTTCTCACACAGAGGTGTCCCAAATACAAAGTCTTAACACGTCACATATGAGGGCCACCTTGCTCCGCGGCCTCCACTCACTGGCTATTGGCACAAAGAAACACTCACATTCACACACATTTACACACACACACACACACATACACACTTTCACCATCTGAGTGGCGAGGGAGCTATAGGCGGTAGCTTTTTTTTTTCTTCCTCCCCCATTCCATAAAAACAGCACTTTCTTCTTTCTCTTTTCAAAGTGACAACCAGCGGCTGCGTCCACGGTTCTTAGAAAAGCCAATACGTTGAGTCGACCAGTCAAACACAAACAATGAGAGCCAGAGACGAAACCTTCAAATAACATTGACATGAAAATCAAACATTAAATGGGAAAAAAAAAAAAAAGTCCAGGAGATACTTGACAGTCTGCTGAGAGGGAGAGGGGGTGAAGTAGACCGGAGCGTGGAAAACAGGGCAGTGGCTTCTTTTGTTGGGAGTCCGGAAAGTCACAGAAGTTTGTCTTCCCTCCTTTGTGGCGGCCATTTTGGACCAAAAAGCTGTCATTTTGGACGGGAGAGTTCCAAGGAGGTTGTTGCAGAGTGAGTAATCATTTGATAGTTTAATCAGAGCATGTTTAAATAGACACTGAACAGCGTACATAAAAAAACAGTTGTACAAAAAAAAAAAACATGTATCCGACTTGTTTTTTTTTTTCTTTTTTTCCTTCTTTTTTTTAAGCTCTCTCCTTGTTTCACCACTGAAATTGATTTTGGTACAGTCTAATACAATCCTAACTGAACCGTGGCATGAAAACAGGTCTGAACGTCATTGATGAGCGTGACAAAATCTAATATATGATGATAGATACTGATACAAAACACACTGGAGAGATGTTCAACACTGGCATCACAGAAAAATTCATTGCCTTTGCGTGTAGCTGTTCGCACATAAGCCATAAACATGTCTGAGCAACACAAAACAGCTTTATTAGTATGCACATGTGAACATATTGCGCCTGTGAACACAACACTGTGTTCCTGCAAAGACGAGACGCTGGGCACTGGTGTGTTTTTGCTCTGCGTTTGTGTGTGTGTGTGTGTGTGTGTGTGTGTGTGTGTGTGGGAAAGAGAGGCGGAAAACGTTCTTTTCATCCCTCCCATGTCCATCAGGTCAGTCTTAATCAGAGATGTTCAGAGTCACATGAAAGCAATCGGCCTTTTTGCTTTTCTTTTTTTCTTGTTGGTTTGGGTGAAAATGTGTGTGTGTGTGTGTGTGAGAAAGAGAGAGAGAGACTGAGATAGAGAGAGAGAGGGGGGAAAGAGAGAGCAAACGGACACGAGAGATTGTATGTTTTCAAATGCAATCAGTAGGCATTTGTGGCAGTCATTAAAAGGTGTGAAATGTGTGTTAGGTTGTGTGTGTGTGTGTGTGTGTGTGTGGAAAGAAACAGAGTCTCAGGACTGCCTGGGGGGGGGTGATTTCTCTTGTGTGTGTCATGACAATAAATGTGTGCGTGAGACACAAACTGCATTAGAACACAATAATTTGGGCAGAAAAGAGGAGCGAATCGGAAATGTGCCACCTCATGAACAGAGAAGTGTGCCTGCGATATGACTCGGTCACACGGGAGAGTGTGTGTGTGTGTGTGTGTGTGAGAGAGAGAGAGAGGGAGAGTGTGTGAGTGATGAAATATCTCCTTCCCATGGTTCGAGTTCAGCTCCCTCAGAATCCATTTTGGCTGTCAGTCCATCGCTCCTGGAAGGTCAGGGCCTCTCCGTTCAAAGGAAAAGGGTTCTTCTCCTTCACCAGCCACTCTGTCCATCATCCCTTCCATGGGATCCTTCATCTCTCACTCCTGCCGCAACCATCCTCCCCTCTTTTTCTTCAGTGTGCTATTCCTTCACAGTCTTTCCTCTCCCTCCCTCCCGTCCTCTCTCCCTCTCTCGTTTTTTTTTTTTTTAAAGTTCTGCATTCAGACGCCGCTTTCTTCCTCCTCCCCAGACACGCTCTCTCTCGCCCTTGTTCGTTTTCCTTTATTCTTCTTTTTCATTTCACCCCCTCTCACCTCCCCTCTTTCCCCCCGCAGTTGTCGCCTCCCTCCCCTGCCCCTCACTTTTTTTTCCATATCTGCGTTTCAAAACAACAACAAAAAAAAAAAAAAACGAGGAAAAAAAAAAACTTTCATAGATGGTTCTACCTCAACACTTCCACAAACGAGGTCTAAACTTCAAAACTACAGCATAGTACGAGGAGCTATAAAAATATACACAGAGTTCAAAGACCCTGGGGGGGTGAATGGGACAGGAGGAGAGAAACAACCTCTATTCGCCAGCAAAAGTAAAAGAGGGATTAAATTAATATACAACGCAAAAAGTGAATAGGAAAAAAAGGTTGTACTACGTTGTGGAAAACAGCAGATAAAAATGTCTAGTAACAGAAGTGTTGTTTAACAGAGTGGGTAAAAAGAAAGAACAGAAAACAGGACAAAAAAAAAAACACCTATTTACTGAATATTCATAGATATAATCTATAAGTGTTGATAGCAATAAAAAAATCTCACTTTTTTGATATTCACTCGCTATTTTGTGTTTTGGTATTTAAGACAAGTCTAAAGAAAGCACACTTACGCACACACACACACACACACACACACGAAGCGTACGCACGCACACCGACCCCTCACACGCGGCTGCAAACGGTACCGAAGCACACTCGCCGCGCGCACGCACACACAGGTGTGGAGCAGCAGCGCCATAATTATTATCCAACGTCATGTGCGCACGCGCACGGTCACACGCACACATTATTAAAATATACAAGATTCTGAGTGTCACCGATCGGTCAGAACTCCGCAGGCATGGGCCTGCTCATGTGACCGCCACGCAGCCTCGCTGATTAAGAGAGTCCGAGGCCTCCCCCCCCCACCCACGTTTGCTCAGGAGACAGACGACAGACGAGCTAGAATCCTAAGGTGAGTTGGAGGCGGGGCCGGGCTCTGAGGGGTGGGGTGGTGAGCTAGGCAGGTATGGCGTCAGGGAGTTCATCGCCGTGGGCTTTTCTTTTCTACCTTTAGTCCTTCCCTTCCTCGTGTTTCTCTTTTAAAACAAGTCCCAAATCCTTGCTCCTACAAAAACAGTGTGTGGCTGCACACACACGCACACACACTGGCATTTCGGGGACTCTTCAAGCCGCCACTGGTGGGGCTGGCTTCGCTCTGGGCTAACAAGAAGGGGGCTCTCGCCCATCGGCGAGGGCCTTTGTTAAGAAGGGGCTTCGCCTTCACACACACTTTGTGGCCCAGTGGTGTGGGAACGGGGTGGGTGGGGTTGTTGAACTAGAAACTGTGACCGGGGTCATGGGCTCACGGGACAGTGAGGGGGTCCAAGGGACAATACCGATAGTACTGAGGCTGTGAAGGCGAGCTTTTCTGTGGCTTCGGTCGGAACGGGGGTTTGGTCGATTACGGGTGGAGGGAGGCGGGTGTGTCCAGTCAGCCGGAGCAGCAGCCCTCTCATACTTTGTAGTAGATGTTGGCCGGGCTCTGAGGCGGCATCTCCTGAACGATGTAGACGGGGTGTCCATAATCCCCGCTCACCTTCTCGTAGTGCGGGCAGTAGGCCGAGTCCGACGTCCGCAGAGGGATGATAATGTCGCTCGGCTCAGACCCGTTGTTGTTGGAGCTGGTGATGCCACCGCCGCCCCCTCGCTTGGGGCTGGTGAGTGAGGACAAGGAGAGCGGAGGGTGGTGGGTGTCCGAGTGCTTGGCGTGCCTCCTCCTGTAGCACACGATGCAGATGACAGCGGTGACCAGCAGGAGGAAGGCGGAGCCTCCTGCCGCGCCGGCAATGAGGGCGATGTTCGAAGCCTGCAGGGGCCCGTTCTCCCCACCGCCCTCGCCTCCTCCGAAGGTGTTCGGCCCTCGGGACTGGGTGGAGTTCCCCGCGCCACCTGAAACAGGGCACAGACTTTGTCAGACGGATGCACACGTGGTGATCGCCATAAAACGCTGGAGCGACGACGCAGCTCGCCCCCCCCCGGTGGGATGCGAAGCAGACTCCGTCCCACAATAACACGAGTTATGGTGGCGGCTGAGCTGCCTGTGGCTGCTGCGGGGGCCGGACCCAGTGGAATGCAGCAAACACGCAGCACATTTCACAGGCGCTCATATGTGGTCTCTTTATTGATGTGATGAAGTGGACGGCAGCGAGTATAAAACGGAGAGGAACGGCCGCCGGGTCTGAGTGTGTCTCCAAAGTATATACTCTTGTGGACGGCCTGGCGAAGCCACAGTGTGTATCAAGGTAACACACACTATTTCCCCAACCTTAACAACTGTATTTACTTAGCATTACAGCCCGCCGCACGGAGAGAACCTCTCCCCTGTGCTTTGACCACCAGACCACACACTCAGTCGCGCCGACCGCCTTCCTGCCGGCCCGTCTGTCTGTCTGCTGCGTCGAAACGCGGTGTCACTCCATCCCTCTGTTTGTCAGCCAATTGCTTCCTCTGTGTGTGCTGTGTGTCAGACTGAAACCTAAGATCTTCAGAGCTCACAGTTGTCTCTGCAGGAGGCCGGGTCAGAACCCAGCAGGTGGATGATGATGATCTGGAGGTGTGTGTGTGTGTGTGTGTGAGGCTCAGACACAACTGCCAGGCCGTGTGAATGTGCATGGTGAACTGGTTAAAGGCAGTAATGCGAGTTCCTGCTATATAAAGCCTTTGGATTGGTCTATCATTATTCTTGGCACACATCACTTTCTTTTCTCCCAGTCTGTCTTTCTCCTGCGTCTCCTCTGCTTCCTCTCTCCCTCCCTCACAACATGCGTCTCTCTATCTTCGGTTTATTGTCGCAGTAATGACCCACCTTGCTCTGAGCTCAGTGCTTAGAGGCGCAAACATCCGTACGGAGACACGCGCACACACACACACACACACACACACACACGCCTCACCCCGCCTTGCCGGACACCCTGTCGCGGTGGACTGACTGGGAACAGCACACTAATGCCAGACGCCGATTACGCTCCCTTCTCCTCCTCCGGCTTTCCGCAACATCCCTCATTCATTCTCCACCTCCATTACGACCGCCACTTTTCACTGGCTCTCTTTATTATGTTCCTCCTCCTGCCCCCTCCCCACACACACACACACTCCCTCCTATACCTCTTTACAATTGACACTGAGGCTGTTATTTGCTCTGACCTCCACCCCCCTCCCACTGACCTTCAGATCTAAAATTAAAGGTGCAATACGTAAGTGATTTAAACAAACACTTCATGTTGCCGGTAAAGCTAACTGTTAGCGCCTTCCGCTTTGGGACGTTACCTACCATAATTATTCATTATTAGCATTATTATTATTAATGCTACAGTGACTCACTATCGCCTCTTGAGGAACAAAGAGGAATTGCACACAGGATTATCAATTTTTAACGGTTGAGGTTGTTTTTTTCCCCTTTTGGTTTGTTCTCATTCAGGAAGAAAATGTAAACACAGCTACATGTAGTTGTAGTTGCGTTAGTTTTATGCACCCCCATAGAAGAGAATCTACTGCCAGTGAAAGTTTCCATCAACTATCGTCACACAAATATTTCCACCATGAACTTGTATGTCATAGTGTTTTATTGCTGTTCATCCACATTTCTGCTCCTGTTTTCACACCTCAGCTACAGTTTATATTAATATATTTTGACAAACATTCTCTTTGTGTTATTTTGCCTCTTGAGTGCAAATTGGAAAAAACAAAAAAACAGATGGATATTCCACACATTCACAGGAGGATTGGACCCAACAGTCATTTCAGATGTGTAATTAAGTGAGTTAATGTGTCTGAGAAACAAGAATGTGTAAAATCCCTCATTATATGTGTGATACAAG
Source organism: Aeoliscus strigatus (assembly GCA_901007665.1). Taxonomy (NCBI): domain Eukaryota; kingdom Metazoa; phylum Chordata; class Actinopteri; order Syngnathiformes; family Centriscidae; genus Aeoliscus; species Aeoliscus strigatus. The sequence continues at coordinate 248,848 of CAAKHB010007079.1, forward strand.
TTAATCTTGCAGGGTGCCTGGATTTATTTGTCACAATACCACCCTCACTGACTGAAAATGCCGGTGCCGGTTTCATTTGGAAAGGAGCATATTTCACAAAGAATATGTCCACTCCTCCATCATTCCATCCTTCGTCTCTTTTCAGTTATCATCCTCCTTATGAACCAGTTTGTTTCGCCACTCCCTCCACGCCTCCTCCTCCCCTCTCTCCTCTCATCTTCCTGTGATACTTCCCCTCCCTGTCTCAACTGAGCTACAAACTCCAGGCCGCCCAATTTAATGACAATCATAACTCTGCGATGTTGCCGCTGGTCTCGCCCTCCTTCTCCTTCTGCCCTCTCTCCCCCTTTCTTCTCCTCTGGCTCTTTCTCCCTTTTTTTTTTTTGTCCATCTCCAAATCCAGCTATTAGCCATCCGTTCCCTGCCTGCAGCACTTAGCTCAGAGGGCCAGACGCAGCGATGAGGAGGGGACGGATGGAGAGCAGAGGAGAGGCAGAGAGACAGATATGGAATTAAATGGAGAGATCCACAGATGTCACCGCTGCACATTCTCCATCTGTCGCCTCCCCCCTCCCCTCTGCCTGCTGCTTTTCTCTTTCTATCAACCAGTCTTTGGTTATTCCATCCATTCTGCGGATGGATTATCTCTGTTTGGTCTCCTGTTTACCTGGGTTTCTGTTGGTGGAGCGTCCCGCTGGCTCCTTCTTCGGCGGCAGCCCGTACGGACCTGCGAAAGACAAGTCAGAGCACAAATATCAGCCATCTCCCTTCATTCAGCCACAGCAGAAAAAAAAAAGAGAGAGAGAGAGAGAGAGAGCGTGACAAGGAGACGGTGACTGAACAGCTGGAATAGACGCCACCACTCGCGTTATGGAAGACGTATTGATCGAGCTTTGGCACGCATCTGGAAGAGCACTTTTCCATTTGTCTGAATGGGAAACTAAAGAGGTGCCGGTTGTTGTTTTGGCCGGAGTGAATTTACACGAGGCCATAACGGCTTGTAATCTGTAGTTGCTAAATCGGTGCCATCTGTCTTGCGAGCCCTCGGCAACAGCAACGGCATTAAAGAGCATTTATGCGACAAACGCACGCCGGCGCCGATAGTTTGGGAAATTTGGCCAAAAGTGGACTGCAGGAATTGGGTAACACAGCAATATTAAAAAAAAAGAAAGGGGACAGAGAGATATGAGGACGGGGAGCTTATGGATTTTGATATACAGGCCACACTGAGCAGCCATCAGCCTATACATTCTGACATTTAGAGGACTAGAGGGCGATTGGCTGGCAGTTCCCAGAAGACAGTCGACCAAACACGAGATAGGGGCGGTGGCGACTGGATCGATAGGAACCGCTGTGTGTGTGTGTGTGTGTGTGTGTGTGTGTGTGGTCAGTCAGGCTGGTGAAGGAGTAACGTGTGAGTGTGTGCTTGTGACAAAGACAGAGCGCAAGCAAGATAGATAAAGAATAAAATAAGAGAAGACAGGTCAATGCCTGTGTGTGTGTGTGTGTGTGTGTGTGTGTGTGTGTGTGGTGGCGGGGTTCTCGGGGCTCCATATCTCATCTGAGATCACCACAAGGCGGCATGCGGCTTATTTAGATGACAAACAACACAGACGTGACCTTTCAGTCACAGAGCAGATAAGATTGAAAGACAGTGGAGAGGAGAGAAAATAACGGAGAGAGTTGCGAGTGCGCGAGCTACGAGGGGAGAGCGGTGGCATGCAAAGTGAAACGGAGGTGATGAGGACAGGGAAAAGGGGAATTTGAGGAGGAAGTGTGCAGTGTCACCTGAATGAAAAAGAATATAAGTGAAAGGAATTAGATGAAACACACTTTGTGAGCGCGAATAGGGAAATAAATACGACGTGTGTCTGTCGCGGGTGTGTAAAGGTCATTGCTCATGATGTTGTGGATGAGCGTGTGTGTGTGTGTGTGTGTGTGTGTGTGTGTGTTCTATCGCGCTGACTGTGCTGATGTCGGGCTGATAGAGCGCAGCTCCACTTGGCTCTTTGCTGAAGAGCACAGACAACACACAAAGCCTCATAACAATGGAACAGCTAAAGAAATAGCAATAGGGGAGTTCACGTGTGTGTGTGTGTGGGGGGGGGGGGGTCGTGTGAAGGACAGGTGCCTATTATATGTAGGAATGCGCAACTCAGTAAAAACGCTTACAAAGGCCTTCTTTCTGCTGCCTTCACATGGGCGGGTTATTACCTAACAAGATATGAGTCATTTTGGCTCTGAAAGAAGTGGTTTGATGGCGTCCGTGTCTGAGGGGACACGCGTGTACAAACCACACAGCTGTTTGTGTGTTTCAATGTGCAGGGGATGAATCGGGCGCAGTGAGAGGGAGGGACAACACACAATGACGCGTTAAAGTCCTGTTCATGCTCCGTCAGAAGCAAGAACTTGCAAACAGGCCCCGCCCACTGCCGACACGTCGCCCGTCACAGACTTCGATCGCTGCGCATCAGCTTTTCGCACTTTTGTGACAGAGGTGGGTTTTTTTTTCACCTCCAGTGTCCAAGATCATGCAAACTCTACACAAAAAGCCCCCCAGCCAGTAATCAAACCAGTGACATTTTTGCTATGAGGTGACAGTGCTAACACCACCGCACCACCTTGTCACACACCTTGTTTCTGTTTCTATATTTTTGCCAGTTATTCCTCGTTTGAAGGACCGAGTTCTGGGGGTGTTGCATTGTACGTGTGTGAATTTTCCATCGAGACGCTTGTAATTTGTGATGTTGGGTTATACAAATAAAACAGGAATCAAAAGTAATAATATGATAAAAATAAAAACAATCAAAGTCATAATAAATTCATGATTAAAAAAACTGAATTTCTCTTGTGAGATCAAACCAAGTATCTATCTACTCATCTGAACTGAAATGAAACAGAACTGATCTGAAGTGAAGGTCCATGGTTTGGGGGTTGTGGAAGCTCATGTGCTGCGTAGGAAGAGAGAAGAAGCCATAGGAGGACTTACTCTGCCCCACTTTCAGGACCACCTTCATGCCTTGTGTGGCACACACTCCGCCTCTCATGCTGTCCAGCCCTTGACGCGTCCCATCTGACGTCGCTGCAGGGATGGAAACGCAAAGTGACATAATTAGCCAAATAGCGCGCATACACACACACACACACACACACTACAGAGTGGAAACCAGTCTCATAAAACCACACAAACCCGTTCAATCTATATCCAACAATAGCTGCTATTCATATGTTCAACTACTTCCAGACAGGCAGCATGTGACATTTGCAGAGGCACCAATTTAAAACTCCACCAGAAACTGTAAAATGTCAAACTATGAGGCGGCAGCACTAAACTCCAAGTTCTTCATGTCGCAGCCTGTTGGAGTTTATTAACGACCCTATTGCACTGTGGACGACATATAACATATAAATTGGATGGTAGTGCAGTCACATGAAATAAATTTGCTTTTATTCATTCACTTTTTAATTAAGCCAATTATAGACATTTGAATTTAATGTTTTTTTAAGACGCATTTTCATGAGAAGCCCAGTAAAAGTAGTAGAACTAGTCTGGTCGTAGTAAGACTGTGTCACCGGAGTGTTTCATGTAACAGCAAGTGAGTTCAACACCGCGTCTTATTAAGCAACCAATTAAACGGATGAAATGCAAAGAGTCATTAAAGACTCTAGTAAAGGAGTGACGTCAGCAGAGACGGAGATGGAGGACGACAACAAAAAGAAAGATGAATAACTGCTTGTCTGTGAGAAACGACCATCTGGGTCTGTTCAGGAATGTAACGTGTTTCAATGACCAAGTAATGTAACTCATTAGCTATTTCTAGTTACTGGTCCGGGAGTGAGAGTTCAAAATCAAACGCGTGTGCGCATGAATTCCTTCTTCCTGAATAAAGTATGTCAGCGAATGCATTAAAGATCACAGGTCGCAGAGGGTGAGAGAAGAGGAGGAGGAGGAGGAGGAGGAGGAGGAGGAGGAGTGGGGGACGCGCAGGCGGAATCGGGATGGAGGGATTAAACAGTGAAAGTGAAGGTGACGAAAAGGGAGAAGGAGGCGGAGGAGGCTGAGGGGACGAGAGAGGCCGGCAGAGGGAGAACGGCACGTCAGTCGCTCTCAATCCTTCATCCATCACTTGGAGCTGATGTGAAACAACAGTGGCTGAATAAAAGACGACAAACAGCCCGTGAACGCACCACCTGCCTGTTCTCATTGTTCCAATTACACACACACACACACACACACACACTCCTGCCAGGTGCCTCCCCTCACCTTGCCTCCTTGAAAAGAAATTTAAAAATCATTTCCCCCTCCGCTTTCCTTCATCAGCCTGTTTGAAGCGAAGCAGAGAGGGAAGGAAAAGGCGAGACAAGAAAGAGAGGTGTGAAAAAGCTTTCCATCTAACAACTCCCTCCCGCTCTCTCTCTCTCTCTCTCTCACTCCTTCCATCCCTCCAGGAGTGTGAAAGCAGGCGGAGGAGAGAAGCAGGCGGAGGTCAAGGCGCCGCAGAGAGCGGGGATGGAAGAAGGGATATATAGACAAACGTACAATCACACTCACGCTTTACTGCCAATGTATTCACAATAGGAGGAATGTGTGCGTGAAACATGGAATAATACAAAACAAGTACTGACGTCAAGCACGCCAGAAGAAATCTTTAAAAAAAAACAACAACAAACAAACATGTACAGTTATTTCAGGCACAGACATGTGAGTAGCATTCGTCTGTCACAGTAAATCCGACTTATTCTAATGAAGTGATGGAGAACAAGCGAAGCCCCACTGAGGCTTAAACCTGCCACTGAAATATAATTCGCAGCTTAGACGTCATCTTCAGAATGTAGATGTGTGTGTGTTGTACAGGCAGGGACAAAAAAAAGATGGATTACTGTCAATTTGTCATTAATTTCAATGATCTCTGACAATTCTTATTTTAACTTGACTTTAAGCATTTAGGGGATGTTCCCTTTTTTTGTTTCTGTAAAAAACACATAATTTGCAGTATGTTGGACTGCTGTCGGACCTAAAGAATTGTGTAATTGGAAGAGCCTGATAAATATCGGAGAACCACTTGAGAAGGTGAGACATGAGTGTTTACAGAGAACAGGGCTGAGACTGATTGAAGGGATGAGGGCTGGACTCAATACCCGCAACTGGTCTGAGAGTAATAACTCGTGACACATGAAGGAGGACGGGCGGTCGACTGGGAGACGAGGGAGGTGAGGAAGACGAGGGCGAGGAAAGCGGGGAGACTGATTGGCTGTGACAAGCTGTTGGTGATATGATGGGGACAGGAGGCTGTGAGATGATGGAGATGAGCCCAGTGGACACGGTGTGTGTGTGTGTGTGTGTGTGCGTGTGTGTGCGTGTGTGTGCGCCACAGGCGATAGCTCTCAGACCACAAGAGAAGCTCGTCTAAAGTATCACAGTCCTCTGAAGTGGTAAAATGTGTCCTGCTGTCTTTACATTTGATTTAATAAAAGTGCGTTAGAGACACGAGTAATGGGAGTGTCAAAACACGACTTGACAGTTACAAAGGTGGGGACGGTCAGGTTCTTATGGCGGCTGCGAAGCTGAGTGTGTGAATTACACTTTAATAGCATGTATGTGTCGGTACCAGACACAGTGACCCCATCCAACCGGGCTGTTTGAAAGTTTAAGGTATGAAGACGGTGGGCGGGGTCAGGAAGCTGAGCTGCTACATGACGATTGGAGGAAAGATTTAGAGGGCGGAGCCCCTGTTTTTAAATATACACCAGTACCGGAGAATTGAAAACTCGAGACAAACTGCAGCCCAACGTGTGTTATTTGCTCGGTGGTTCACGCAGTTTCCATTTCCACGAATCATACATTGTAAATTCAAAAAAAATATGATTCACATTTCCAATTGCACATCCTTTTGTTTCAAAGCAGCATTTTGTACACAAAGAATGGAGGCAGATTTATGTATGAATAACTTTTTATGATGTAGCTGATGAGCTTCCTCTGTTTGAAAGAGCAGCGGCCGCCACCGGTCGTAATGTGAGAGAGGGGAGGAGACAAGTTAAAAACAGAGAGGAAAGAAAGAGGTGAAATGACGTGATAGACAGCAGAGACATAAAAGACTCTAATGTCTCCATTATGGGAAAGTGCAGCCGTAATGGACACCAAGAAGAGGGAGACACAAAGAGACCGAGAGCAGTTAGAGATGCCGCAAATGTGTTTTTTGCAAATGCAAGCTTTTTTTAAAACAGCGTCAACAGGTCACAAATATCGCCGCGGACATTTTGGTTGGAGCAGCGAATCGCAGCTGCATGAATCCTCCTGGATCCATTAGACGGGTGACAGGTGCCACCGTTTCAGCTTCAGCTGAGATTGGACAATCCAGGCGGAAGTTCTGCAAAATGTCCTCACGCGTCCTAAGGAGGAGGGGTTGTTAGTGGTGGTGGGATCGTCAGCTCCAGGAGGAAATCATGAGAGAACATGTGTGAAACACAGATGACAGACAGAGATGGAGTTTCTCCACGTCGCTGTACGGACACAGGAGAGAGATTTGGGATGAGACAAGAGGAGAAGGAGGGGGAGGAAGAGGCAGACAGGGGAGGGGTGAGTAATTGAGACAATGATCAGCAGTGATGGGGGGGGGGGATAAAGCGCTGAAGGGACAGCCACCTCTGGCTCCACAGGAAGTGGAAAAAGTCCATCCATGACAGAGAAGCGCAGCCTGCCTGGATCGGAGCGAGTATCCGGTCCTCATAGACGATCACAGACTTTTTCTCTACGTCTCTGTTACGTAAAAAGGGTCCCATCGCATGTTTCCCGTTCACTTGGCAACTGCAGAGTCTCTCTGCACTCGTTGCCACCGACTATTTGAATATGCAACTTGACGGCCGTCCATCTCCCCGCCCACACACACACACAAATACACTCACCAATCCACCTGTCTCTCTCTCACACACCTGGAAATCGGAATCCAAATTTCAAAATAAGATTTCTAGAGTACATTTTCAAATATTTGTTAATATTAGGGTGGTTTCCTTGTACATAATGTACATATATCTTGCAATTTCGTTTTTCTTTTCATTTTTTTTTTAATCTCCATTATGTTTGAGATAAAGCCCCGTACATTGTACTTGTTTAAAAACCTGTGGTCGACTTGTAGAGCAGAATTCAAAGAGTGTTTTATCCAGTGAAAAACTGCCTTCAAGGCGCCGTTGAGGCTCAAAGACACTACAGAGGGTCAGCTCTGCTCGTCCCCCAGCGGCATCGGATCAGATTAGTATCAGTCACGTTGTCGTTTTTTTCACAGGGATTGAAGTGGACCTGTCTAAGTGCCACTGTCGTGTATAAATACTACATGTGTGGCTGAGATATCCCTGGCTAGCTGTTACAGCGCACCCTGGCAGATTAACAGCAAACACGATAAATAAACAAGTACAGAACGGCCGGAGAGGGGGGGTAAGATTCCTCTCGCGCTGTGCCTCTCTCACCCTGATGGCTTCTGGTGTGATGTCACGAGTGTCAGCTCGCAATAATCACGGCAAATGCAACATGAAAGACACAAATTCAAGTGGGTGTTTTGCCCTTAGCACACCGAGGCTACAGCAACTGGAGTCTGTGTTTGTGAGTGTGTATGTGTGTGTGTGTGTGTGAGTGTGTGTGTGTGTGTCCCATCTGTATAAATCAACCTGAAACCAATGTGTCGCTTCACAGCAGCTTTGCCTTAAAAATCCTCCTTTTAGTTCCACTTGTTTGGTCGCACTCTTAAAAAAAAAAGTTTCTTACTTGAGCAGACTAGGAGAATGTGTGTGTGTGTGTGTGTGTGTGTGTGTGTGCAGCAGGGACTTGAGGGTAGAATTCACTGTTGCCTTCCTGTTTAAATTAGTATTCTTCACTCTCCAGAGGGTCCATGAGTTCCATGTATGTCATCTAGATGATGAAGAGCATATAACCTGATCCCCTCTCCCTTGAGGCGCAGCTATAGAATTCATTCTCTCCAGTTCCTTCACCCTAACCCTCCTAACCCTCCCACCTCACCCAAAAAAAAAAAAAAAACTCACTGAACTCACTAGTGAAATTTCCTGTAACTAAAAATGTCTTCATAAATCTGCTGCTGCGCTGTTGGAACCAGGCTGTGGTGCATTAACAAAGCGATCACAAAGTCATTACCTCGCCTTGGTGGCGAGGAAGAGAAAAGGCATTAAGTTGTGTACTGAAACAGAACGAGTGGTTATTTTAGGTCCTTCTTGAAAAACAACAAAAAACAACCCAGCACTTGCATTCCAATTGCAAGTACGCACTTCTTCCACCGTAGCATGAGGTTTTCCAAACTCGTTTTTCTGCAAAGGCTGCAGCTTTTCTGCCCCATTGTTGCGCACAAAGGTCCTCTGTCGACTGTGATGTGGCGGCAGCTCATCCACAGACGGGACGGACTACGAACCCGGAGAGGACAAAAGACGCCTGCATGTTTGGCTCCTCTTCTGAACGATGACTTCATGGTATGTCTGCGCTGACGGACGGGACGTGTCACCTGAGGTGACGAGAGAAGATGTCTACTGTCACCAAAGCACCGGAACCGACCGACCGGCAGTGTGTGACTTTGTCAGCCGGTTACAGTTGAAACCGACTTGTTGATAAAGCTGTTTTGTTTCCGCGGGAACGTTCCATAACTCCGGTCAAATCACATCTGAATGAAGTAAATAATTCAATATGTGTCTGTTTTTAGCCTGTTTTCCTTTTTTTGCTTCAGTAGATTAGTGTGGGAGAGACGAGGACAGACCCACGTTGGGAACCAAGTCGCGGTCACAGGTTGAAACTCACATGATGAGTCACATGGAACCAAAAAAAAAAAAACTTCACACATAAATTCTGCAGCTGAACGACACGCAAGCCCTCGATTTCACACACACACACACACACGCCTCTATTACCTATGAACAGCTGCGCGCGCACACACAGACACACACGGACTCACACACCATTTGGGAAATGATTTGTACTTGTGTGAGGTTGATCTCAGTGACATTTTAATTCTCAGCAGTTATTGCAATCAAACCACACACACACACACACACACACACACTTGTTCTTAGAGGGTGAACAACTCACAATCACATCACATTAACCCCGGGCACCAGAACACACACAACAAACTGGGCCACGGCACAGCAGCAGATTTATAGTTTCCAAACCCAGAGTAAAGACTACACCTGCATGAACACACACACACACACACACACACACACACAGCATCGCACTGCGAAACTGGTTGCTGGTGATACACCGGCTGCCATTTCACAGTGTCGTCCTGAGAGTGAAAAAACAATGTCAGCGGCCTGAAATTCCTGCGCTTGTTCTGTCAAATCATAATTTATGCGACAGTCTGTGCCAGCGCAGTCATTTTGAGTGTGTGTGACCGTCATCATGCACAGGAACACGAACACTAGTTGTGCGTGTGTGTGTGTGTGTATGTGTATTAAAGGTGGATCGGGGTAATAATCAGTGTATGTCAATAAATAATTGACCCCCTAAAGCTAAAGCAGCTTATAGCTGCTATAGGAGCTATAGGGTGTGTG
>CAAKHB010007080.1:21634-33318 GCA_901007665.1 Aeoliscus strigatus
CACCCTCGGGGGGGGGGGGGGGGGGGGGGGGGGGGGGTGTGAATATTTACAGAGACCCTGGAGGAGATTGTGTTGTCCAAAGACAAACACAGCTTCAGTCTGTCTCACACTCAAACACAAAAGCCATCCTGTGTCAGAGGACGAGCCTTGAGGTTTGGCTCCTATCCTACCACTTCCTAGTCCTCCCCCTTTCCCCTGTCCTGCCCTAGACTGACACTAAACATGTTGTGCCTTCCAGCCATTCCTTTCCTCTGTCTGCTTTCACTCCTTAATCCCACTGAGGAGAGATCAACAGCAGACTGCACCAGCCTGACTGCAGGTCCTTCAGTCTGACATTGAGTCTGTTTGCTCATGTGTGCATTTATGTACCTACTATTTGTTGCTCCAACACAGTACAGGCATCTTACACCTTTCCACTAAGCTAAACATGACGATGAGGGCGTAGTCGATCAATTCATCAGCAGCTAATTGTCATTAATTCTACGGGCTGCGACCAGCTGCAGCACGCTTGGCTTTTAACAAGCCTAACGCTGGGGAGTAAACCACGGCGGCTACAACCACAAGGGGACACGTGACACAGGTTCACAGCCCAGGCTGTTGATGCAAAATGTCATAGATGCTCCACAACCAGCGATACGACAACACAATGTTCAATCCCTTGGCTTCACTCCAACTTACCTTATAGGCTGCCACCAACGGCAGCGCAAGTTACTGTTTAACATGAAAGAGATAAAGTACAGAGGAGGACTGCTCAGTTACTGTGTGGGTCAAACGACCGACAGATTTAATAAATCAATGTGGAACGACGACAAATAAACTCCTTCCCTGTGAAACCACTGTCGTCATTTTGTATAAACATTGCACTGATCAGTCAGCCTAAAAACATGCTACACTTATTACCAATAAGCTCACTGAGCAAACAGCTGGAAGATGACATGAGCACAGTAGGTCGAGATGCAAATAACGAAGCAGCAGTGCATTTAAAGTGAACTGTGCCTTTACTGTGAGTGGATAGGCAACATGGCAAAGGGATGGCAGACCTGTTTGGATTTTTGTTTTTTTTTTTTACAAAAACTATTGAACAGCTGTTTCAAGCTTACCTTGGAGTACTGCCTACGAAGGCTGAAGCGCTGCACCATTCTGCCTGACTGGGTGACGGAGCCACAGCTGGATCCTCTGTTTCACTCCCTCCAAAGTCCACAGTGCCTCACATAGTACCCCTCACACACACACACACACGCAACCCTCCTCTCCAAAGGTCCATTTGCACACACACACACACACACACACTTCTACTCCACACTGCTTTGGTCAACTACGGAATGTATGGGCAGAGTGACGGAGAGCGAGCAGAGACAAACACAGCTCAGTCCTGTTGCTCTGTCTCTCACTCACGCAAGATGCTCGCACCACATGACTGTCAGTGCACAAATGACTTTCAGAGCAGTCTCAGTACTACAACACACTTCTGTCACACAGTCTCTCACTCTCACACTCACACACACACACACACACACACACACACCTCCACATCCTCTTGTGATAAACTGAGACGGCAACGATAACACCAGCGCACAGCTCGCACTCATCTAGGACGAGGCAAGGTTGCCTCCTGCTTCCTGTCAGTGAGGGTGGGGAGAGGAGGGAAAGGGAGGGGGCTGGAGGAGGAGCAGCTGACTGTCTACACTACGTCCCTCCAGGGACAGAGGGAGGGGGGACAGAGACAGAATTAGGAAGAAAAAAAACGAGGAGAGGAACAAATTTGCTGAGAAAAATGATGAAAGATGAAGAGGAAAAAAAAAACGGACACCCCACTCTGCAGACAGCAGGATGTCACACAGCGTCAGGGTCACCCACTGCAGTTCCTATGGCAACCTGATCAGGGTGTATTCCTCGGCAGCTGAATGCAAGTTTCCAGGTAACTACGGCGACCACGGTCATGACTGCAGTGACACTGCTATATTGCCACGAGGAGACAGAAATGTGACGATAGTTCAAAGACGAGCAGGGCAGGTTGGCAGATGTCTACCTGCTCCAATGTCCCAGAGCCGTTCACACACAAATGACAGATGCTGGGAGGCAGGAATGACTTAATTCTTATTTGTCTAAGAGATTAAAGCTGCCAGTTAACAGACGCGGTCTGGGCTGACTCCATCTTTAACACACCGATACTCGTCACTGCAGCTGATTTCTTTTAACCCTTGGATCGGTCTAGGCCACGTCGAACATGAGCTCATAATGCAAACACAACCTCTGCATGAACCAAGCCCAGTGCCCCCACGGCAGGTTAACTGGTCTGACAGCGACCTCTGGTGGAGGACAGGGCAAACTGCCAGTAGAGTTGGTTCCCCAAACAATGTACTTCATTGATCTCCTACATAAATTATTTACCAGTTCAGAAGACAAATCAATGTATAGTATTTTCTGGTATGTATTCAATGCAGACACTTTTACAGGAAGGTTTTTAATGTTTAATCCAACATAAAGTGTGAATTTTATGTATTTAGTGCTGATATGAACTGTGTGCTGATGTTTTATACTGTAAAGCACTTAGTTATCTCTATTGAAAGGTGCTATAATAACATTTAAGACATTATTATCATTATTATTTATTGTATATTAGTGAGTGTCTGTTTGGGTGTACAGTGTTCCGTATGTTTTCATATGTCACCGTACAAAAACATTGTGGACATCCTCAGCTTGGATGTTGTTTGTGCATTAAATAATTTGATAAATATTGAACACTGTGACACTGTGTAGGATAATGTGTGTAGAACACGTCACTCACCCTGTCTGTCTCCTCGGTGGACTGGTACCCTGACGACAGCGCCACATCAGCTCCGGTGTATGCGGGGGCAGGGCTGCTGGGTGTGGTGTCAGTGGTGGAGGAGGACCGTGGGCGGCTGGTATGCTGCTGCGGGTCATGGGTGTTGCGGCGGTGCGGGGCCTGGGGGCTTCCTCTCAGGAGAGGATCGCGCTCCCCGCTCCCCGATACCGAGCCCTTACTGCGCCGGCTCTGCAGGCTGGTCCCACGCCTCATCATGCCCACCGTGGCTGCTGCCTGGCCAGCGGCAGAGGTGCAGTCAGAGTCGGGACAGCAGGGCCCTGAGGGGCCCTCAGAGGCAGAGGGGGAGGTGCCACCCGCTGACACTACAGAGGAAGATGAGGAGGAAGACGAAGATGTGACGGTGGAGCGAGAGCGGCGCTTACGCTGCTGCTGGAACAGCTGTTTGAGTCCCTGGCCGAGAACCCCCATGCTCTCCCTGGCAGTGAGGCTCATCTTACTGAACGAGGGGTTCTCGGACTGGGACGAGGCCTTCTTCAGCACTGGGCCCTGTGACCCCCCTGCTACTTCTCTAGTTCCAGCACCCGCCGCCCCCCCTTCTGGCTTCCTTTGACTATTGTTCCCGTGCTGCATCTGCCCTCGCTGACCTCTCCTGGATATCAGGATAAGAGATAGAACTTCTCTCTCAGTCCGACAAACATGCATCGGTTGGAATGGGACGACTGAAGGGAAGGAGATTAGAAGAGGACAGTGGAGGAGGAGGTGTCTGTCTGATGGAGGGGTTGGAAGGGCTCAGTGGCAGACGCGTGTATCTTTGATTCAGGAACAAGTAGCCATGCTGGTCTGGCACAAAGAGAGAGGAGATTGCTGATGAGATGCTGGAATGTCGACTCAATCCAGAGATACACAATCAGTAATATTCACCAACTAATAAATGTCTTAGAAAAGACAGAAGGAGTGTAGTCAGACTGCAGTTTGACAATCTGTTGTGTTCATCTGTATCTAACCCAGCACAGACGGGACTAATCCAATTCATTTTCCAGTGTCTTTGGATGAAGACGTCCGCCTGCCCCCTGACAGCGTTCAAAACACACAGCCCTTAAATCAGGGTCGCTGGCACGAAGAGGAACATCATTCACAATGACATCTGACCACATGAAGGGGAGTGAAGTCAGGGTGACTAGTGGAATAAGAAAAGGATGAGAGAGACGGAGGGGGAGGCAGAGAAAGGAGAACAAAAACACCTACCATCAGCCCGACTGGCAACTGAGAATGACTCACTCTTCTGGATTACCTGAGAGGGTTGGATAGATGGAGGCAGACAATTACTGTTAGTGATCAATATGTCACTCTCACTGCAGTTAATAACATTCACACTGAACAAGCTGTGTATGACACTGTGTGCGCCACCACTGTGCCTGTGGTTGTGTTCCTCCAGGAGCTCATGTAGCATCCCTGAAGGACACCCCTTCCTCATCCTGGGGTGGTACCAGGGGACAAGCAATCAGCCGGTGGCACAAACACAGAACATAATCACCTCCTGCAGCCGTCCACGCTCCCTGTGGCTGAATGTGTCAACGTAAGAAAGACAAAAACAGAGAGGATACCTGATAACAATACTAGGCACTGTCCACAACAAGGAAGCTCATTGGTGGAGCAGGGATGGCCTCAGCGACAGGCAGCGCCCCCCCCCCAGCCTGACCCCCGCTGCAGCATCAGTCACTGCTCCTACTGAGCCACGGCACACAAACAACTGTACCAGAACATTCCGAGCTCTGGGGAGGATCAGCTACTCACACGACCATATTCCACAATAGTAAGAATGGAATCTGTGATCCAACATGACAGCTTCCTTCCTACAGTTTTTTTTTACTTTCTCCTCTCTGGTGCTGGCAGATCCAGACGCCCGTGGGTGATAACGACTTTAATTCCAGGACTGTGGTGCTTTGCCTGCCAGAGAGAGGACCTGCGAGCTCACCGTTGCCTGTAGCTGCTCAAACAGTGTGCTGTCAAAGGTTAAGCACTGCCTCTCACTTTAATTATATAGCACTGACTAAAGCCAAGACACTATGATAATACACAACATAGTTACAGTGACTCTACTTAACAAAATAACCTACACATTGACAAAATAGAAAAAAAAGCTATGTGCTGTTAATACTATTTAATCCCTATCAATGGATGTGTAAGAGTGTAGTTTGCGATAGATGTAAAGTATCGATCTATCTACTTCATTGTCATTATTATCTACTATCTTCCTTCATTGATTTAGTTGTTAAGTTGTTTTCTGAAGCCCGGTGAAGCATACTCCTTCATATTGTTAAATATTCATATTGTTAAATACATTGTAAAGCAGAAAAGCACTCGGAGAGTGTAGACTTTACACCAAATATACACATCAGAAATATAAATGTTGATTTGTTCAGAGGTGTCTGTGATTCTGTACCTGCGTGGTTCCTTCTTGGAACCCTCCGTGGGCTCCAACCCCTGACCTTTGTGTTAACAGACAGACCCACTAACCACTGGCCCACAGAGACAGTCCACAGCTGCTATTGTGGAGTTCCAGACACAGATGCTGAAAATGAAGAATCCTTCAACAGATTCCTGGATCCAGAAGGTTCTAGAACACCACCAACATTTCATCATGTGGTTCTGGTCCATTACAATACATTCAGAACATTTAGAGAGTTATTTTGCAAACAGACAGGTGAAATCATAATTTCCTTGGAGGTAAAAGCTGCATCAGATTTCAAAGGTTTTTTTAATTCAGTTGTGATATTTCCTTCCTACACGACCAAGCTGTGGTCAGCTGACCACGTGACAGAAATGCAGTTGTTTGTAACCTTCTCCAGTGTACATGATTCTCCAAGCCTTCTTCCACTGAGGCAGCCTCAGTTCAGTGTGGTTGATTATGAACAAGGGCTGTACTGTTTCAGAGCTGGTTGGTGGACGAGTAAACCCTCGACCAACGCTGTCCTGAAGCTGAACCTGAAGCGCTGTCCTGACACCGGTGCCTCCACCCCCCCCGAGTCTGTAAATCCCCTCCTTCATCCGTGGGCTGATCCCAACGCTGGATTGGATGTTTTCTTGATTGCCTACGCATCTATATTCACACTAAATCCTCTTTCAGGACTCTTTAGAACACAAAGCTGTATTGTCAGACTTGGTGTGTATGCTGGAGCATGTTTGAGACATCCTGCATATTCGCCACCAGGGTCTGGTTTGGCTTCATCATTCAGCCTCGATGACAAAAAAAAACAAAAACAATCAATTAGCATTATGCTACATCGCAACAGATGACATCAGCTCCAGTCACAAACAGGGTTAGGGCAGATCATTCAAAAATGTGATACTTTGGTGATCCGTCTCAGATTGAGCACCCAAACAGGCCAGAGGATCAACATATGTATGCCCTGTTTTACCACAAAAACATGTCAGCTGCAAATGGGCGTCAGTGACAGCTGAGGTCAACAGGCTCAGTGAGTCAGCAGGTTATTAATCTATTGCCACTGAATAAACAAAACAATTTTGTTCATTCAACACTTCATTACACTTGAATAGGTCATGTTCAATGTTTGATAGGTCAAATATTCGTCAAGTGTGGGAAATTATTTCCCTGCATCTAGATACTTCATCAGATACGCTCTTGTCGAAATGATTATGAAAGTATTATTTTTCCTGGCAGCACGACTCAAAAGTCACTTATACATCATGACATTCATGGTTTAGACATCACCTGCATTCAAACTCAGCCTGCATACTGATCTCCTGATGTTCCATGAATAAGAAGTAATATAAAGTAATCCAGAAATTCAGCCACTGCGCCAAAAGCTGTAGCTTCAGTTTGACAGACAGGTTTTAAAAATGAAGTGGCACTGGGACGAAAAATTGTGACCTTTATCCGAATGTAATGAAGGAGACGATCAAAAGTGAGCAGTGAAAAGGGGATTACACCTCAGAGTGACAGCGGCGTTAGCCTCAGCCCAAGAACCAACTGCACTTCAGCCTAACATGCAGCAAATGATCACGTCTCTAGTTCAATAAACGCAGAGTGCAGGTCACTGTGGCCTGTGAACACCAGGGCAGTCGTGTTGCTGCTCATTGCTAAACATACATCTGATCAACTGCAAATACAGCCAGAGTTTAAACAAGCCCGTGCAATGTTCCAGAAGAGTGCGAGCGCTTACGAGGAATAGGCCACTCTTTGTTCCCCGTGAGCCACACACAGGCCCGTCGCTGCTCTTTGTGCTGCGCCTCTTTCACTGACAGACACACATCAATACGAGGGGAATTAGGCCAGAGAGTTCTGGCAGCGGCATTTGTGTGCAAGTGTGTGTGTATATATGTGTGTGTGTGTGTGGGGGGGGGACATATGTGTGTGGATCGGAGATAGAAAAAGACAGTGACTGTGGGAATCAGACTGCGTGGAACTGTTTCTGTGTGCATGAACCTAAATGGATCATATCTCATTCAGCAGCTATGTAATGACAACAGGCAGGAAACAGGAACAACCGTTATTGCGTGTGTGTGTGTGTGTGTGTGTGTCAGCTGTGAGAGTGCAGGAGATGACTTCAGCACGCTGCAAAAAGTGTGATAAGAGACATAACTGTTTGTATCCGATGTGGACGGTGAGTAAGTGAGAGGAGAGATGGAGACAGAGTCCAGAGAGTCAGAGCGTGTCTGAATGAAAGGCTGAACGCAGGTAGTTCCCTGATCGAGGCCGGCGCCAAACCCACAGGCGGCCTTGTTGCCAAAGTTGTGCTCAGCTTTCCAGGAACGAGGAAAACCACATGACATGATCATTAACAGCCACACACACAGCATTCTAAGACCATGACACGTATTTTTAGTATCTGTATCAACTAGTAGCTTCCAAAATACATTTAATCTTCAAAGCTAGATTACATAAAAACATGTTCAGCTGTTGGGGTGGAACAGGCTTAGTTCTTTTTTTTTTTATCTCTCGCAACAGGAGGAGACCATCTGCATCTTCATACTGGCTCCACCCATACTGATCTATTGTCATTACCAATCATTTTTAATAAAAACCAACATGAAAAATGTAGTGTAAAATGTACGGATCTGTTCATTCTGAATTGAGTAAAACTCTTTTCTTTAGGATATACTGAATTCAAACATATGAAACTTGAAATATATTTGGTCAGTTTACATGATACCATAATCAGTTTTCCTTCATATTAGGATTAACAAACATGATTTCCTCTAATCCTGCGTTCTGGAACAAGCCCCAGCTAAAAAAAAATAATGGGTGTGAAGAAAAAATCAGCGAGGAAAACCGTCGGCAAGGTGTGAAGTCACACAAGACACGTCTTCATCTTTTGTAATTGTGTGGCACCACTGATTTCACGTCTTCTGTGCATTCTCTGCGGTGAGACCAGTTGGACTGACGACGTATACTCCTGACAGGCTGTGACAATGCACGTTGAACATGACCCTGCTGAGCGCTGTACATTTACTGCGGAAGCGTTGTTTAACAACCACTAAACAAGGCATCGGCACTCAACGCCACCCTGAGTGTCCTCGTGAATAATTCAGCACATGTGAGGAACCGACACTGGTCCGTGGTGACTACGACAATACTCAACACGGATAGAACACGTCCGACCCAGGGGACACTGATCACGTTGGGACTGTTTACCGGTTCAACCGATGCCCTGATGACGGGGATTTTGAGAGGACAGAGGACGTAATTAATAGAGCATACGTCAAAACGCCTGGAGAGCTGTGACACTCGCTGACCTGATAGGTGTCAAATAGAAGCCAGGCGTCCGACTTGGCCAACATGGCTCATATTCCAGCAGCTCTGGCAGAGCCACATCAACTGTCAACAGGCTGGAAAGCACCTACACACCGGCTGAAATCTCATACGGCAGGTTGTGTCAAAGGCAGCAGTGAATGGTCATTTACATCAGGGTCAACGCACCTTTTGTGCCAGTGAAATGTGCAAACTGCAGGACAGACCGTGGTCGTCATTGACAGAAATCGATTATGACATGACCTATTTATGACGAGACTGGTGCTAACAGCAGCTTTGAAAACTCAAACTCAAAGAGATTTTATGAAGTATCTATCTCTCTATCTATCTGCCATGTTGTTCTAAAGGACAAACTCTTGTGCTGCTGTGTGTCTGGGACTCCTGCCTCTGCCAGACGGAAGCAGGCAGCCTGTTGCCACTGGAAACGACAGTCTTTATAAAGGAATTTCACCTTCAGGTTGGCGTGGGAGTCGGTCACACTGGAGACACAGCAGCTACAGCTGGTCAGGTCACTCCATACATGACGAAAACTGATTTGGAGACAGAAGGAATGATTTCAGCATGTGGCATCTAAATTAAGCTGCAGTGTGACACCCCAGCTACCCTGTGGGCCCAACCCCAGCAGGATGAGGAAGAAAGTGAGAAAGAGAGAGAACGAGATGTAAATGCTTCCTCTTCAGAGTCGACATTTATCACTGTGCCAACACTTATGAAAATATCTACATTTTATTTTAATGATCAACTGCAGCAAAGCTGATCTCCAATAAAAAAAATGAGAATTTCTCTCTGATCCAGCCGTGCAGCCGGCGTCCCTCCATGACATCAGCCCGTCACACAGGGACAACAATGGACCTATGAGTTTACCTACTGCTGGATACGTTGTCATAGAATTATCGGCTGTACAGAACTGTTCACAGTACAGGATCCACAGATCACAACCAGCCAACAGAGACTGGACTTCATAGATGACATCTATTAAGACCACCGCATTTGGTCTTCCCCCGGTCTTTATAATATGAATCTACAGCAATGAAATGAAAGCAAAGTGTGCTAATTGCACCCATCAGGTCAACGCCATTGTCTTCTTTACCTCACAGCAGCTGAGTTTGCCTGAACCAGCCGTCTCCTCCATGCAGCCAATGAATCAATCAGCCTCTACGACAGGCCCGCTCTGCTTGTGATCTGCTCTAGAATGAGCACAACGCCACTGAAATGTGACAGGAAGCTGAGCACAGATCAGATGGGGGGGCAAATCCATCTTCAGACCAATCACTGGCCGCATTGAAAAACAAAAGCACAACACTCATACACAGACGCTCGATTGTAAACTCAGCTCCCAACAGGGATGATACGACATGGGAGGAGGAGGAGGTGGAGGAGGAGGTGGCGGAGCCACGCCATCCTAGTGGTCTGACCGTCAGAGGAGACATGAATGGCTGCATTCGCAGTGCCCTGAAGGGGCAGCTGAGATTGGACCCACTTAGCACAGTCCACTGGGCAGACACAGCAGTTAGCATGTGACATCAGCCCCGTCCAATACATCATCCACACTCAGACCAGCATCCGGGTGGGAGCAGGGTGGGTGTGTGGGTGCTGCTGGAGGAGTGAACATACCTTCAGTCCATCATCAGGATGCTGCTGATGAACCGGTCCTTCAGTGCAGAGATGAGGAGCTGCTCCATCAGGAGAACAGACCTGTGGGGACAGAAAAGTGGGATGAAACCTTTGAAAACGTTCTCTGATAACGATGGCTGGCAGGGAACAGAACACTCCTCAGAGGCGTCAGTCAAAGCATGAGATGGACCATGTCCTCAGCCAGCTGACACTCAAACAAACACTGCTCAGGCTGAACATCTATGACATTCATCGGAAATCAACTTGGGTTCGGAACTTTTATTTCCCGCCAGTCTTTTTTTTTACCGTTTTCTCCCCCACATGTTACAAAACGAGTGAATTACGACGGAATTACTCACAGTTTCAGAACGTTTCACTCAACAATGTAAAGGGACGTAAAGAGTTACAAGACACACATGACTCGGAGAGGACAGCAGCCCGTTACCGCCGGGGAACGGGAGTTCGGTGGCGTTAGCGGCGGTGTGTTCACGGTCTCCGGGTGACAGTTCACCGGGCGGCTAATATACGACGAGACGTGAACACCGAGTGTGTCGAACAGACACGACACACGCACACACCGACGAGGTAAGTGCACCGAAAAAGTCCGAAACACACGTCACACTTACACGGTGGATGACAAACTGCGGCGCTGGCGTTCGGCGAGCAGCACCTCCGCGCCGAGCGCCGTCCGCTCCACGTCCCGCCCACCCTGCTCTGACGTCATCGCGCACAACGTCACCAAAGGTTGTTTTATAACAGGAGGCTTTACTCTGTTTGAAATGATGCTCCAGTCCTGCAATACAGAAGTGCAATACAACATTGTGTGCAACACTCCTACAAAGTTCGTGTCTAATTACAATTAGCGAAACATTATTACATTACATTACAAAAGTAAAATTACATTCGATCAACACTTTTACATTGTGGGAAACTCCGGGATCAGGCGTGGGGAAAAAACCTTCGAGTAAGACATCATAGAACAAACAACCTTTACAGTATTTGTGCATTTATTCATCTATTTACTGTATATTATTATTATTATTATTATTATTATTATTATTATTATTATTATTATTATTATTATTATTATTCATAATCACCATGGGCACAAAAAAGAACAGAAATGCTATTTCAATCATTCATGCATTTTCTTTTCAGCAACAATCACATGATGTTTCAATAAAGATGTATTTATTACAATAAGGGTAGAAGAATTGCTGAAACTTACTTTAATGTAATTTAATATATATATGTAATCAATTGTTGTTGTCAAAAACAGCTTTACCTCAACATTTTCCAAAAACCTCAAATGATTCTTAAATCATTGCCATCGTTCTGCAGCCTCAACAGTATAAATCCACATCCCTTTGGTCCATCCTTTTTTAACCTACAAACTAACAAATGTCTTTCAAATCAGATTTGCACTGATCAGTGACGTAGTGTGACATTTTCTCATAACCAGATTTATCACGCTGACAACCATTATGCCATACACTGAACAACTGAACA
>CAAKHB010007080.1:33338-44326 GCA_901007665.1 Aeoliscus strigatus
CCCCCCACTACCCCCCCCCCCCCCCACACAAAAACCCCCCCCCCCCCCCCCCACCGACTCTGCTTCATACCAGACAAATAAATCAGGGAAGCCAAAAAAAATCCAACTTATTTTTCAACTTCTGCTCTCTCACCCACTCAGAAGATACCCAGGTGTGCTGTGTGTGGACAAAAGGGCCCCCATACTCCTCGCAGAGCGACTGGACCTTGGTAGCCATGGCGACAAAGAATATAACTCCAGTACGAACGTTTGATTGTTCTTTTCATTTATGTTGTGATTTCTGAACAGATGAATCCAACCTGAACCATGAGAAGAAGCTGGAGTTCACCAAAGTCAAACAAGCATCTATGAATCTTCCACGATGACCTCAGCGACCACAACGCCAATGTCCACAGGTTAGACGTTTGTTTTTCTCTGAAACAAAGCACAAGGCAGCAAGATCAGGAAGAAACGACACAGCAAAATCTGTCATGTTGATGCTCAGACGTCATACCGTCAGTTGAAGGATGGAACGCCATGCTGCTGTTTGCTTTCATCTCCACTGGAGGGCAGCGGGTTCTCTGATTGTGATGGAGTGTAGTTGGGACTCATGGACAGCTGCAGGTGAGTCTGTGTCTGTAGATACATGCAGACTAGTTGAAGAGTCAGTGAGGTTTGTGTGTGTGTGTGTGTGTGTGTGTGTGTAGGGGCAGGGGGGCAATCTACATTTCAACAATAACAGGTGTTTCTGCAGGTTTTATGTGTGGTCACTGTTACTGTGAGTTTTCCCACATCTTATATGGTGCTATGGTCAGACGTTACGTGTCAATATAATATAGTCCGTGTGACAAAGACCACGTTGCCACCTGACGTTGCCCATATGGCACAAGACACTTTGGATTGATTATAAGTACTTTAATAACTGCACAGGCACTTTGTGGAGCAACAGCACTAAAGGCTGAACATTGAACATTTGCACAATACAATTTAACACGTATATGTATATCGCCATGTTTGTTGTCCTTGTTGAATTGGGTTTGTTGGTGGGGGCTGTGTGGGTTGTGCAGTTCCACCTAGAAGAAAGGGACATACACTTACACTGTGCAGGTTAAAGTCTGTGTTAAGAGAGTAATGACGAGCCCAAAAACTGAGAATGTATTGTATATATATATTGTGTTGCTTAGTGTGTGCAAGGAGGGAGAAAGTGTATTGGGCACTCACCAGTCTGTGTGTCTTCAGGGTGTGCAGGCAAAAGGCTTCCCAAGGAAACGAATACCTGTTCTTAGATAGACCTGCAATAGACCTGAGTAGTTGAGACCTTCCAGACACTATATATAGGCGCCATTTTACCATCTGAGGCGCGTGCTGACCTGCTGAATAAAACATCTCATTCTGTGACACCTGGAACCTGCGTTGGACAGTTTTTCGCTGTATCACCCAGCCGCAATTGTGGTCATCCTAACAGTCCCTGTAAAATAGTATTTTTAATAACTGTGTACCTGAAATAATGATTTAAGATTGAGAACAATTAAGGTAATAGCCGTAGTCAGCTTTGGCTTTATCTGATTGTAATAATTAGGGCATATGTCAACAGACTATGCTCTTTGCCCCCTTGGTGGCCACATTTTGTCGTGGACCTTCCACTGTTCATGGTACTCCTTCAGTAAACTCACTGTGATTTTAAAAAATCAATAAAAAGACCACACACACACACACACACACACACGCACACACACACACAAAACACATTTTTACTCTTTCTGTCTTCTATATGTTCTCTAATGTACATATTTGCATATTAATAGGGTAAATTAGACTATTCCCTTTGGCTTCCCAGTATGTCTGAAAGACACCATTATGGTGTATTTATTATTTTTAATATTGTTTGCTTTTCTTTATTCATTCTTGGAATGTGTCTTCCAGTGCCCCCTGTGAATAAAATGTATCAGTAATCGTAATCAGTATAATTAAGTGTCACCTACTCTCTCGCTTATTTACTTTATAGTTAGAAACATAATGATAGAGTAAATCTATCATGTACATTGGCGTCCCCTTGTCATCTGTCTAGGACTGATCCCAGACACCAGGAATGTGTCTTCACATAGTCTGGGACTAACTCATGTTGCGTCCAAATATATTCTATAGTCAGATTCTGTTCATCCGTTCATCCGTTTCCTGCGTTTTGCTGCTGTCCAGTCTGAGTTCGTATTAGGCTGTGGAAGGTCGTGGCTGACCCTGGAAATGATGATTGTCACGGTGAAGATTGGTTTGATTTCTAAATTAAAATGTTCAATTACAGTGATTAAGGACTGAAATGAGGCGTGAATGAGATGAGATGGTCTGTGATTGAAGATGACGTCCCGTCAGAGGGAAGGTTGGCCGTACGGGAGCTCTGCTTTTAAAAGCCTCTCGTGTTGGAGACGTCACAACAGGAAGTCCGGCGGCGATGCCAGTTCTCATTAAAAACATCCTGTGCGACGGAGAAAATGCACACGGCTCACAAAAAGGCCCAGGGTTTGACGATGTGATGTTGTGTTTTTCACAGGTTCTGATTAGACCTGTGCTCCCATTAGTCACACAACTGAAACAAAAATATGCTGCTGCATCGTAACAGTCCACACTTTAAAACCGCACCAACCGCACGCAGCCTGTTTTCCTGCTCCCACAGTAGAGCAGAGGATAATGGGAAAAATTAGTGTGAGCGGCTGATGCCTGGTGACCCTCTCCCTGAGAACGCGGCAGACGAGGATGCTGGCTCTCAGTGTCCCTCACCAATTAGATCCTCCACTCCAGCAGGCTGGGCCTAATGAAGAGTCCAGAGCAGGGGAGTGGAGGCGGGCGGGCGGCCATCGATCCCCAGCCTGCTTAGGGCGCAGCTGGGCGGCTGACATGGGAAAGTCTGGGGATCGAGGGACTGTATCTTCTTCCTTCAACATACGTAGGTCACCGTCAAGTCTCCGTTTTTATCTGTGTCCTCATTTGACCTTTCAACCCTGTGGATTTCTCTTGGATGAATAAAGTATCTATTTTACCAGCTGCTTTTCATACGTCATGAATTATTCTCTCTGTTGATCTCATAAACTGGTGTTACTGACGTAAATCGGCAGTGAAAAACATGTATATATACACACACACGCATATATATATATATATAAAATTGTATATTTATATATATATATAAATTGATTCCACGATTTCCTTTTCAGCTTGTTAATTTGTTCTATGCTTTAATTTCAGCGTACACTGAGACATTAAACTGCATCATTGTCAATAAAATTCTGGAAAAGTTGGGGTGTTCTAAAACTTTTCACCAGCAGTTTGTGTATATACATATATATATATATACTGTATATATTTGCAGATAACTATTTTCACTCTCTGCGTAAAAGAAAAACAACGACTAATTTCTAGTCTGATCATGCCCATTGTCTGTGATAAGGTCAGGAACCTTCTGTCTCCTTCCTGCATCTCCACTCTGACGTGTGTGCTAAGAGGGCTAATTGCCATTTCCAGGTGAGATTAGTATTCACGGGGAACGGGTCAGTCAGCACCAACGCTGCAGGAAACGCTGCAAATGTTTATGGCGGGGCCTGTTTTTTTTTTGTTTTTTTTAAGCAGAACGACCCTCCAAACGCCACACTAGTCAGTGGATGTTGACGTTACCATAGAGACCGAGTTTTAATACAATTCTTCGGTATAGACCGTAGCCTTGCTGAAGATGCTGCAGGTTGTGGTCATTTTATTTGGTAAAAGGCTGGATTGTTTCTATTTGAAACCATTGTATTAAATGGAGTAAAGCACATTTTTGCAGTCAGATGATGAAATGAAGTCCAGGTTTCTCAAAGGACACCAGACACTCTCAGGGCAGATGCAAATTCACTGATAGTCACTGGAACGCAGGAGAAGAGGCTGGGGAGATATTTTCAGACATTACTGTGAGGACGGGGCCCAATTACTTTTCTTTGAACCCGACTTACAGCCGGGGGCCCTCGTAGGTGTCCCATTATCAAGGAATGGCTGTGAAACAAAAACTTGTGCAGCATGAGTCACGCCACTTATATCATCCTTGAGCTGGACACGAGGGAGCTCCGTTAATAAGATGTGCACTGTCCTGTGAGATCTTTGACTGCACGAGACGAACAAGAGATTGAACGGTCGCCACATCATTTTAAATACGAGCCGCAGCAGTTCGTTTAGTGCTGGCTCTCATGAGAACTGGTCGGTTTTTATTTAGTGTCACTTCTGGCCAGCTGGTTAAAACTGGCTTTTAACCCCTCGAGTGCAAAGCGAGGGCAGAGAGTTACTCCTGTGGGTTACGACGAGTCAAAGCAGCCCGTATTGATTTGGTGTAATCTAATGAGCGACGTCGTGGAGGAAGAGAAGTAATGCATCTGACATAAAACCAATGTAACGAACTTTACTGTCGATACCGACGGAGGATTCCAGGTGGAGTCCAACCTGATGCAGCAATTAGGTGCTCCATCAGACCCAGGAGACGTTGTCACTCATTGCAGTGGTTGAAACAAAGGTGGACAGGACAAACATCAACATGCTGGTTTTGCAGAAAAAAATAAAATGAAAGACACAAGGGGACAGGAAGTTCCCTGGTTGGAATCCTGGCTGGGGGTGTTGTGTCTTTCTTCTGTGGAGTTTGTATGCTGTCCCCCCTGTCTGTGGATTGTCTCCAGGTACTCCGTAATGATGGGCAGAACAGATCTTTGATGTGTACTGACTCACTCGAATTCGTTCAGGAAAAGGAGTCATTTGAAAGATTCATTCGAAAGATTCATTCAAAAATTTGTTTTTTAAGATTCTTTCACCAAATAACTCAGTACACCGCCACCCCACCCCCAACTGATGACTCGTCCAGGTTGTTCCAGTTCGACCGACTCCATCATCGACCTCAAACCCAATAAAAGGGCCGACAAAGGGAACAAATCCTTTTTTAATTCTCTGCCTCATACTGTGACACGTTGAAAGCCAAATGTGAGTGTGTGTTGTGACGTTAATATGCGACAGGGGCGGATCAGTAATCTGAACGTTCTGGAGTCCAGATGGGACCAGACAGCCCAGTGAACGAGCGCCCACCAGCGGAGAGGAAGTCCAGGTGTGAGCCACCTGTGGACGTAGAAGCTGCATTTGGTTCAGGAACACACACGGGTGCGAGATCTGGTTGATGTCTGTTAAACTTCCACTTTGTGTCCTTCACCACCCCCCCACACCTCCTCCCCCCATCACTCAGACTTCTGCTGCACGGTGCCCAAAGCACTTTACCATGGCTTCACATTCACTCATTCATACCCCAATGGGCAGCTGTTTTCAGATTCGAACCACCAGCTCTCCCATGCGACCCGCTCGACCAACGGAGCCACAGCCCACTCTGCAAAGTTCTGCAGAGACCTGACAATGAGCAGCTGATTTGAATCAGGTGTGTAGGAGCGGGGTGACATCTAAGACCTGCAGGATAGGTAGCTCTGGAGGACCGGTTTGGGCAGCCCCGATCTACGGGGTTTTCTTTGAGGAAAATAAGAGTGTTGGAATTGCAACTTGTAAAAAATACCTGTTATTGTTGGTTGCAAATAGCGAAGCGTTATTTCTGAGTCAGTTAAACAGGTGAACAATGTTTTCATTTTTACAGCGTGTGCCTGGATTTCCCCTCAGCTCCCACTGCCTCCACCTAATCTCCGGCCCTGTAAACCCGTTCACAGCCCTCAGAGTTCCGAGCCCCCCTCG
This sequence comes from Aeoliscus strigatus, assembly GCA_901007665.1. Classification (NCBI taxonomy): domain Eukaryota; kingdom Metazoa; phylum Chordata; class Actinopteri; order Syngnathiformes; family Centriscidae; genus Aeoliscus; species Aeoliscus strigatus. Next base: position 39,051 of record CAAKHB010007080.1, read on the forward strand.
ACATAAAACATCCAAATCCACTGGCTCTTGTTTCATATTTAATTTGTACATACATATGCATTCAAAATCCCTTCACCGTCTCCTGTTTCCTCATGAACTGACTTTCAGTTTTCACAGATCAACGCCAACAGTCGTCTCCTGTTAACGTCCATTTAAAAAAGCAGGAAAGTGAGTAAAGAACACGCGATATAATGAAATGTAGCCGTGTATCAGTGAGACCACAGGAAATGAGCAGAAACAAGGATTATCCTCGCTCCGCGTCCACTTACAGTTCTCAGGTTCTTCCCAAGTGACAGGCCGACTTAACTCACGTATGTTGAGAGCGTCTCCGGCAGCACGGAGATTCCTTGTTCTGGTCATGCTAATAGGACAGGCTTCTTTATTTTTGTGCCGTGTTCTGTCTCATTAGCTCTCGGCTTCAAATCTTGCGCGTCCCACCAGGACGTTTTTTTTCACGAGAGCAATTAAAAGACGGAGTGGAAGCGTCTATTTTTGAAAACTCACTGAGATTCTCAGAGCGCTGGAGTACGTTCACCGACTCCTTTCCATCACACCTTCAGTTTGAATATCATTCCTGCTTCAGATGGTGTTTTGGGAGTGTCGTGAGTCACTGTACTCCGACGGCGTCGCGGCTCTACCTGGAGCCGTGGCCGTACCACCTCACTACTTGGACTCATCGGCCTTGAAAGTGACAAACAAAGGCCGCTTCACTTTCAACTCACTGGTGATGTTTGTTCCTCTCTCCTGGAGCTTTAGCTTTATTTTGATCCATGTCTGGATCAGGAACACAACACATTGTTCCAGTGTGTTGTGTTATTGCTGCTGCCTGGATGCAAACATCTTGTGTGTGCTCAAAGAGAAGAGCCCATTCATGTCTGGTGTGTGTGTGTGTGTGTGTGTGTGTGTGTGTGTGTCTGTGTGTGTGTGTGTGTGTGTGTGTTTCCTCACATTCGATTGAGGACATTGTGAGCTCACTGCTTTAATCCATTTACAGACGACCTTTCTTGCATACAAACGCAAATATAAAACAACAAAAGATGCAAAACAAATCTATGTGGGGGGGGCACACACACACACACAATGACAGCTGTGACCTTCCCACTGACACCTGCTCTATTTGGTCAATTAAATAAGGAAACAGTCAGTCAATCCACCACTCAGCAAATGTGTGTTTTGTCTATTGTAGTGTGTGTGTGTGTGTGTGTGTGTGTGTGTGTGTGTGTGTGTGTGTGTGTGCTGTTGTCTGAGAACTCCCACAGTCCCTGAAGGCAAATTGAAAAAATCTAAAAGTTACATGTAAATCCAGTCAAACCCTATTTGTTCTCCGCGCAGAGCCTGCGCACGTCACGTGCACAGCACATACGTAATATATGCTTACACTCAAAAAAACGCAATTCAGCACATTTTACTGACGCGGCGACGCAAATTACTGATGATGAAAAATGTTGCTTGGTGAGAGCCTGAAAGCGCTGCAGCCCCCTGTTGTAACGTCACTACTTGTCACTACATGTAGGGAGCAATCAGCCCCTCCTGTCGTCGAGGATTCACAGAAAAAAAAGATTCAAACTGGCTTCAGATAAACACGTGCAGCAGCTGCTGGGATTTGATTTTAAAAGGCATCACGGCAGAAAAGAGAGTACCACTGTATCTTAGAAGCAACTGTAGAAACATTACATTTAATCAGAGACTGGTTCTCTCACACACACACACACACACACACACACACACACACATTAAATGAGAAATCTGGCAATCGTTTGTGAGTTCTACTCATTTATTCATGAGCTGGGACGAACGTCGGCACAGAGATGAATCCCTGAACGCTCAGAGCCAGCAGAGGAGGAGATGCAGGTGAAGTTCCTGCGGGCCATTTCTGCTTATGTAAGACTCCGCCAGCCGGGTTGGTTCAAAGAAGACGAGATGGGAGGACGACTTTAAAGTACAGAATGAAACAGAGACACTCACAGGTTTGAATGAGGCACATGTGGTTCCACCAGATTCTGACGTGAGAACATTGTTACAACCGCTGTCAGTGAATTTTAGATGCGTTTACTTTTGCTAATGCTAATGCTACGTTTGGCCCATGCTGATGTGACGCCATGTTTGGATGGTGTGTTTCTACCTGTAAACCACTCTGGAACTGGTCTGCAAGTGGCAAAGTTCAACCCGACAACACATTTTGCATGTCAACATTCATCTTTCCATGACGTGTCAGTGTTTCCAATGAGCTCTGGTTAGTGACAGGTAGTGACAAACAAACAGACAAAACACAGAAAGTGACAGTTTAGTTACAGTTGAACAACTGCATTTCATATTATTCTTATTTTTTAAAGACACTGGTAAATACCGTACGAGCAAACAAAAGAAGACCCAAAAAAGCAGAATAATCTCAAGTTACGTTTCTTTTACGCAACATTACTTAGAAATAAACCAACACACATACAATAAAGTTCAACTCAAATCTTGCCGGCAATGAATCCATTTCATTTTCATCTGAACTGCATTGTTTACCGTTCAAAAACACAACAGACAAGAATATATCAGCATATGAGCTGTTGTTGATGGTTTAGTATTATTTCGTAGTATATACTATACATTTTTATATATATGTATAGTACTGATTTAGATTGTTTGGCTCCAGTGTCAAGCTCGTTCCATAAACTGGTTCTTTTCGTGAATAGATTATTTCATCAATCTGGTTTTGAAACTAATCTTTGTTTTTTTTTTTTTAATGCAGTGGACAAAACTAAACAAGCCTGCGTGCGCGTCCCATTGTAACACATTTTCCGTCATGAAAACCGTCCATATAGCTGTGGTCTGCGGCGTTCTATTCAAATCCCCGTCACTAAACCTCACAGCAGCAAGAAGCGAGGAAAGGGAGGTGATGAGGGAAGGAGCAGGCGTGAGCGAAATGATTGTTTGTGTGGAGGCAGGAGAAGCTGTGCCTCCCGTCTCACGCTGCTGATTACAGACGGAGAGGACTCAGTGGAGTTCTTCTGCAAGTTCCTGCTGCCTCATTGTTGAGTGTGCTTAATGCTCTTTCTTCTCCATTACAGCCCACATAACACACACACACACACACACACGGAACAACAAGCCCTTTCTATCTTTATCTCTTCATTTCTCTGCTGCAGATGCGTCCTCGGAACAATACAAGACTCTGCTCGGCCTCTCCCGTTTCTGCAACGTGAAGACAACCTTGGGCGTCAGTCGTTGTCAGGAAACCCCGTTAATAAGCGGTTACGTGTGCGTGTGCTGTACGCCAACGACAAGCGTTTGTGTAGGACAGACCCTCAATTAGTGCTCCAACCTTCAAAAACAGAGGAGGAGGCAGAACGCAACATCCTGCCACACGACCAGGCTGTTTACCGGCCCCTAGATAGCGCCAGCCATCGATTCTCCTCTCACTCACGGTTGAATCCAGGACCGCAGCACTGAAAATAGACTATTGGACATGACGGAAAAAAAACTTCTGTGGGACCCGTTGAAATGTTTCCTGCCTGTGACCATCATGACCTTTGTAACTGCAAAGTCACGTTTTGACACTCCCATTATTTGTGTCTGGTCACCTGATGAGCATAATTTTGATGAGATGGGGGGGGGTCTCTATCTATCTGCTTTCAATAGGGTTGCGAACTACATTCCCATAGCATATGTAGGATATTACCTTCCACTTTTCCAACAGATATTGTCAGGTAATAGACCCGTCCTATGGAGTGGAGTCTATGGATTAGCTCATAGTGGCTGAACGTCCCTCGAAGCTGCCTGATGAGTTTAGCCATGTTTGCTATCATTCTCCTCCACTCTTCCCCATTTAGTTGACGTTCCAAATCCATCCACCATATTCTCACTCCTACAGATGTCTTTATTGAGCCCACTGAAATCCAGATGAAACGCCGCTGCTCTGTGCGCCAACTCTGGTCACTGCAGAAAGTCCCTTACTGTGAATGATCCATAATTTGGAAATATCTCTGTTAGTTGCCCTTTTCTTCGAAGTCACATTTTTGCAGTAACTCTGAAAATGACATATTATTTTCTATCATTTTCAGTAAACAAATATCGACCATTTAAAGAGTCTCTGTAGCTTGTGACTGTCAGTCAGTCGACATTATTAAGACATGTTCCCCCATGATAAGAAGGGTCTGTTCCAATTAAAAGGGCAGCATGGGAACGTTGGCTATGGAACAGAAACACAAACAACACGCAAGGATTCATCTAGAAGTGACATGTGACAACAGGGGTTTTTATTCACGTAACAAATGTGAATGTGAGTGTAATCGACCTCTTCTCCGTCTGGTCACCAAACTGGAAGCTTACAACATGTTAAAGTCGTAGGACATACTGAGTAGAATGGTTTGTGTACTGTTTGATGGGACGTGGTTCCAAACGTAGTACTGTTTCCATTTATAGTTTAAAGACGGTATACGCGTACCTTCAGAGGGTGGGAGGGGGGATCTTCAGTGAATCCATTTGGGGCCGGTGAGTCACCCCGGCTGTCAGCCTCGCTGTGACTCAGCTCCGTCCATGTGGCGTCCAGTTGACAGGACGACAGTGACAGGAGTGGGTGAGCGCGAACACAAGACAGGCCGGGGGAGGGGGGGGGAGGCAAAAGATGGCCTAGACGTTGTTTATTTCAGCCAGGTTAGATTCTGAACACAGACTTTGTAAAAATGTTTTAGTGAGTCTCATTTCACTCCTTCTCTACAATTACTCTTCAGGGAAAAAAAATCCATCGGAGTTTTTGAGAAGTGAAACTCAATCTCTGTGGGCGTGAATGAGGTGAGCGACTGGATACCTCTGATATCTGAGCACTGGACCTCATCAGAAAGCTATTATGTGTCCGCCTGAAGAAAGTTACTGCAGCGGGCCAACTGTTGGGCTCTGTAACCGGGTGTTCCACTGGGGGCCGTCAAAGGTCCCTTTCACTTCTCATCGGAAATCAGTTGTATTTGTTTCAGTCTTTGGTGTATACGTAAAATTAACTTAATACAAATGTAATTTGAACTACACTTCCTATGTCATGTCTACAACACACCTTGTACGTCCACATATAAAGTCAAAGAAAATGAACAATACGTGGTGATGACGATGAGCTCGGTCGTTGACTGAGAGTGTGACAGCAGAGTTGAGCCCCGGCTGGTTTGAGGAGGGAAAACTGATGAAGGAGGCAAAACACGTTGTGAATATGAAAGGAGCTCTCTTTGACAGAATCTGGATTTATTTTAGATATAACATTTGAACTTCCACCACAGGAGAATAACTGACGGGGAGGGGGG